>VZTV01014372.1:0-38877 GCA_013400875.1 Anhinga rufa
TTTATTTTTTTTTCCCAAGAATGACAGAGCCCTTTTTGCAGCTGAATAAAGACCAGCTCTCTCCCCGAGCCCATGAGCAACAGCGATTCTCAGGTAAAAACAGATTTTCTTTTTCCTTAGCTCGGTCACCATCTAGGTACAGAAACATTTAAATCAGGATTACAAGAAAAGCAAACAAACCAACAGACAGACTGCGGATGGCTAGAAAAGGTGATTCAGTGTGGGACTGCGCTTCAGACATACATTTATAAGAAACCAACTTTGAATCATTGTACCAGATGCAGTCCCAGGGAAAAATGTATGCAGGCAACAGGGAGTTAAGTAAATAAATTTTTTCTTTTCTTTGTCGATGTGTTTAGTTCTCTTCCTGCCAAGACTCATTTCACTCTGCTATCTTGTGAGAGACACATATGGTGCAGTGAAATTGCCATCCAAGAAAGCATGTCCCAGCCTGTTGAGACATCATCAAATAAGATTAAAGCAAAGTAAAAATAAAAAGATAGAACGATTTTTTTTCTTTTTCTTGTACAGAGAACATCTGATGAAAGTCACTGAGGTACCTGAATGCTTCTAAAGGTTTTGCAACCATTTCTTTACTTTGCCTGTTTAAGAAAAAGGCAGAAATAACAAGCCAATATCTCCTTTTTCTTCTTCAAGTTAGTGAAAAAATGTGTTTCATAATAAACCTGATGTATATGAACAAAACACAATATTGCCTTCTGTGCTTCTGTGGAAACAGCACTTAAACGCACAAGAATACCACTGACTTTCTGTTCTGGTTGCCTCTCCACCAGTGTCTCTGACTTCTGCATGCAAAAAATCTTTCGGGGCCAGGACAAAGTCGTTAGTCCACTAATCTAGTCCACAGAAAGGGACAAGTTATCTCCCGAACAGCACATTCAGGTGCCTCTCTGGCTACCAACTGCTACCCCAAAAATTAAAATTCGTCACCTGAGAAATACAGAGGTCCAAGCTGCAGCATTCAAATAAGTGTGAAACGGTTGCCCGTTTTCCTTACACGTGCGAAGGCCTCAGGATGCCAGTTAGGACGAAGACGATTTCACGGGTTCTTTCCCTACAAGGTCTTTTCAGTTTCTGCACTTCACAAAAAAAAAAAAAAAACAAAAACAAAAACAAATAAGGACTGGGTAAAGAAATCCCAGCTGATCGCCGCTTGCTCTTGCACAGGGTCCTTACAACAAGACAGAGGACCAGAGTGGAATTGCTGGGATGGTTTACACTGTTATATCAACAGGAATCGCTGAGAAGCAACTTGCTTCTTTACTGCTTTTTTCTTTACTGCTTTGAAATCAGGATCTAGAAATATTTCAGAATTATTATACACCTACCACCAGGAAAGCACCAGCAAATACAACACACACTGCGTGCTATACTTAAGTGAATAAACAGCAGTCTGCTCAAGGCCAAAAAGAAATCACAAGGGACAGGAGGAAGCCAAAATCAAATTAGCATTGTTGATCATGATAGAAGTTGAGGGGGAGCTTCTTAACCACACAAAATAATCTGCAAAATAGGGTTCAACTTCAGAAACAGGAATATAGTTTGTGTATTTCTTTGCTAACCTCTCCGGTTCGAGGCTGCATTTCCAGATCTTCTTTCCAATGCATGGCCTTAACTGGACTGCAGGAAAGCAACAACGCATCAGTAGCAGAGATTATCCCTGGCCTTAATAAGCTGCTGTTGGCTTTCATAACAACTGCAGCCTAGGACGAGTCACACCGAGCTCAAAGACAATCTTACCAATAGCCTGGAGCAAGGATTATAGAAACAAGAATCCAAGGGGGGGTGGGAGGCAGCAAAAATCCCAAGAAACAGGGGCTAATGTAAAATCGTTTACATATTAACCTTCTTCCCTTCTGACAGTGGTCAAGTTCTGATTCAAAATACAAATTATCTCCAATTACTTCAAAAGAGGCAGTCACAGAGCTGTCACTTAACCTTCACCATCTGTTTGGCTCAAAAGAAAGCTGTACAGCCTGCCACTTTGACCTCATCTTTCTCTTTCCGCACTGGACAGGCACCAAAAGAAGAGAAGATGGCTTATTGTTCTCCAGAGAAAACCTCTGCCCTTGGGGAGCTGGGGGGCTGAGGGTGCTGGGAGGGGAGGGCAGAGCTTCGGGAGGTGACTTAAATTAACTCTGCGGGGGGAGGGAGGATTTGTTTTGGGAGGATGAGTCTGCAAACCTTCCTCGCTCCTTCTGCCAGCCATCTCCAGAGATGAGGTTTGTTTAAAAGTGGAGCCTCTTGCAAAAAGCAGTCACTGGCTAAACAACAGGGGCGGGTGAAGAACGCAGCTGATGCACAATGGATTCTGGCTTAGAGACTTTTGTAAATCTAGTAGCCAGATTTACATAGAAAAACACCAGCTATTTGAGATGTCAAAGGGAAAATAAATCCTGGAAATGAAATAGCTTTCTAGGAAAGAGAGCAGCACCAAAAGGTTGGCGGGGGGCGGGGGGGGGGACAAACAGACCAACCAAAATCCCGAGCACCAGAACACAAGGAGGTGCGCGCTCTGGGAAAGCACAACTTAAAGTTATGCATATAACCTCACTGTAAGATAAATCAGAGTCCACCGCTCCTTTCAGCCGCACAGATTAGGCCAAGGCTTCTCCCAAACTGCTCGTTAACCACTGCATATCCCAGCCTTCTCGTGGCTCCAGGGGAAGGCAGGGAGTTTATGGTTCAAGCTCTCCCTCGAGAAGGGGCAGCAGCGAAGGCCCAAGCACCGATCCCCCCCAGCCACCAGCGGAGGACAAGCAGGGCGTCAGGGAACCAGGGCTCAGAAGCACAACCTACAAGTGCAGAGGTGTCAGGAATGAAAAAAACCTGTTCGAGAAAAGAGATTCCAGAGGGGCTGGAGGGCACAGTAATAGGGTGCAAATTTTTGAATGCCTCGTGGTTTATGGGCAGCTTCTAATGCTTCTGCCGAGAAACATTACAGCATTTCCATTGGCTCTGATCTTTATTTTTAGTTTTATTACCCACTGCATAACAGGTTTCTTCAAGAGAGAAAGAAAGAAAGCAGATCCCTCCGTAAACAGGAGCAACTCCAACTCGCGGACGTTTCACATGGACGCGGTTTAGCACGAGGATCATTTCATATGTGAAAGCAGCTCTGAAAACAAACATCTCTATAGCCGCGCATGCTACACGACACTCCCGGCATCATTTGGCATGGGGAGGCAAACCCCTTTTCTTGTCACACAGTATTTAGTCCGAGAAATGCACACCACAATGCACGTAGCCGGATGACAAGAGCTGCACCTTTCATTTCCATAGTAGATGGGAACAAGTCAATTAAACACCCAGAGCTACAGTACTGCTAATAACGGCACCTAGTCCTGAGCACTTTGCTTGGTGGGGAAAGGAAAGCCTGCTGCAAAAGGTGCTGAATCAAATAACGATCTCGAGCAAAGAGCCCTTTACTTCCTAGAATCCAAACCCTTTGCTACCTTTCTGAAAACCGCAAACAGAATATTGAACTCGATTTGCAGTTCAGAGGGGGCGAAAACCCTCCCTGCGCTCCTGCGCTGGAATAGCCTGACAACAGCTGCAGCCACACTGAAATGTTTAATTTTACTTAAAACATTCTCTCAGGCCTATGTATTATTTGAAGTATAATGTACAGAATTATCTAATGAATTCTCAAATCAAATACTCTCATTTTGCCGCAGGCCATTTCCCGAGAACAAACTAAAGGCACACAGGCTTCTTTCTGTGTCTGACTGTTGAATTTAAACAGATGTCCAGTGGACATCAGCTTCTTTCAGATTACCTCTCCCATTCACTCCTCTGTATCTCCAGCCAGTGCAAACCCCCTTAAATTAAAAACAAACAGAGAATCAAGATAACAAAAAATATGGCAAAACAACCAGGCACAAAAAGGTCTGTCGTGAATTCTGGCTGTCCCCTCGCTGCAGTAAGGGATGTGGTGACAGTGAGAAAGTCGCCTGGGAACAGCATCTGGCTCTGATTAGGTAACAAGCTGTAGCATCTGCAAACTTGTCAGTTCTCAGCCCACAACAAAGTCCAGCCAGCAGATCTGTGTTTAAAACGGGAACTAGCTGTTACATTTTATAAGACAAACATTATCTGTTCCCGTTGCAGGGTGCCTTTTTATTAAAAGTGGGCTATAAGAGGAGAAATTAAATGTGCCTGTTACATTTTACTTTTCATCTCAAGGAAAAAACCTCTTCAGTTTTGAGTCTGTCTGTCCTTGTCAGATAACAGCAGTGATTTCACAGCCCACAGCAAGCAGTCACTGTGAACCTTGGGTTCTCTTACAGCATTTCTCTGCTTTTTTCTCTAAACAAGAAAAATAAACCAAAACTTCCCTGCAGCACATCCACGAGCGGTGAGAAATCAAGCCTGCGGCTGTACGCCCCCGGGACGCGCGGTGGGTGCACGGCACCCTGCGCGGGGGCGTCGGACACCTCCCTTCCCTGCAGCGCCTCCCGGCTGGCGCCCGACCCGAGCGAGCCTTCCGCTCACACTTACCTGCTTGGTTCGACAGCACAACATCCGAATCAAAATTCACCCATCTCCAAGTTTTTACTTACGTCCTTCGGCAGTGTATTTGACTAAGAAAGCTTCCACATGCCACTATTTTTTTTCTTCCTTTTCTTTCTCAGTATGTTGGAGTTGGTCTTTTTCTCCGCTACCTGTATCACTGAATGGCAGCTACAGTTCTCAACGCCTCTTCTATACCCTGAAACGTATTTATACTTCTCTTTTGAAAAATGAACAGAGAATACTCTGTGTGCCCTGCGTTAGACCAAAGTCCAACATAACTGAGGAAGAACTGAAGAATTACTAAACCTGAAAAGTTAAATTTCTGTCCAACCTCACAGTTATTTTTGAACATCTGAGGGAACCCACCCATAAGCACTTCCACAAAACATGTTCCTGTAAAACTAAGCGTTAGTCAAATCAGTAGCAGAGACTTAGATAGCATATATCCCTCTGCGTGCTTTGGGAGACCTGACAGACATTCATATAATTTAAAAATTTCTCCATCTGAGCAGTTTGCTTCTGAAACTACTTACCTTGGTGCCCCAGCCTATCTGGGGACCAACCTGCGTAAACTTCCAACCTGGCTCAGGTCTGGTGGTTCCTACCACATCAAGCACAAAAACACATGAATGGGCAGGGATGAAGAGAGCCCGGTCACAGTCCCATCGCAACACCCGAGCAGAATGAGAAAACATTGTTTTTCCAAAAAACAGGGTACTGCACAACTCCAAAATAAGGACTTTAGGGGAAAAAATGCAGGTGTTACAAGAATTTGTGGGGGGTGGAGGGGTGTTGGCTTCTTTTTTTTAAACCTTGCTAAGAAATCTGGCCTATTTATTAGTTGTGAAATACAAACCACGTTATCAACAATCTTAAGGAAATGGATTGATGTTAAGTGATACTTCAGAATCCGCCCCGTAGCAAAGCTACTGCACCATTACAGAAAGATAAGCAGAAAATCCTTCCTGCAAATAAAGAAGACCTCCCTGATATTCTGTAAACCATGCAGCTGAATTTTAAAAGCCACTGACATAATTTACAGGTCTGGAGCATTTCTGTTACACAGCAGCATGCAGTATGTCCTATAAAATGAGACTTATTAAAAAAGAACAATGCTTAATAAAGATTATTATCCTGAAACGTTGTTACAGAAGCTGCAACTCGTACTCTTTTTACTAATCATACAAATGAAACTCCAGACTGCACGAGCCTGAACGGATGCCATGCACCGCCACGGGAAAAGCTGTTTGTCTGCTTCCCAAGATAAGCCTTTTCTAAATTTACTAAACCAAGTAGAGAAGAGACCCACTTGTGAACTTAAGAGACGGAGATCCATTTCCGTGTGGGCAGCGTCAACTGCGTGGGGAACATCTGCGCGCAGCAGCCAAGCTTTCGGGGAGATGGGGAGACGGAGGGCACCCTCGAGCTCCCGGGACAGCCTGGCGGGACGGCGGCGGGCAGTGTGGCACAGACACCCCGGCAGCGCCCGGGCCGGGCCTGGCCGTGCCCCTGTGCCCGCACGCCGCCCCCGCCACCCCGGCCGGGAGGTGCCGCCCGACCCGCAGCCGACCTGGGACGCGACCCGGCCTCGGCCCCACGGCTCTACCCCACACCAGCCGCTAACGGCACCTCAGATAACGGGGCCTGGAAAAAAGCGGAACACCCAAAACCAACCCCCATTTTGCAATAGTCAGTAAAATCCCTTACTTACAAAATTAGGATTTTTTTCTTCTGAAAAATTATATGTGATATAAAAAGGTTTTGTTTGGTTTTTTTTTGAGCAATCCTTGCTGCTGTGTGATCACTGCTTGAAATGAAGGTGTGCTGAGAAGGGGAATGTGCTGAAGAAAAACCACTAGGAACGGCATCTGGCGAGAGCGCTAAGGCGAGGCGCTGCGCGCGCGGATGCTGCCCCGTACACCTCCCACCCGCATCAGGGCACCCTCTTGCCATAAAGAGGCCTTTTCATTCTTCAGGAGCTGTAAGAAACCTTACAGGTTTGTTTTTGTTGCCTTCTTTCCGATTTCAGAGGTTTTTTTTAAAAGCTCTGAAATCATTTTGATTTTGAATTGACTGAAATGATAAAAGCATTTTAGCTGACCATCTTTCCATCAGCCAGCACCGCATCCCACTGAGCTGGACCCTACATCCGTACGCTTCTCATGGTGGCTTCCGTAATTATATAGGAGGCCGATGGGTGAATTTTAGTTATTTGATTTTGTTACCCGCATTGTTTCTGCTATCATGCTTCTCAATTCAAAACAAAACAGTGGCTCTCAAATGCTTAAGTTCTCTCGGTGTTACAGCTTTGTTACAAACAGCTTTGATTGCCATTATAAAACTGAGAGCCAGCATTCCCCAAAAACCATCTTAAGTCCTCAACAAAAGGCCGTGCATTTTAAAAGCAACATGGTTTGTCCATTATGATGATTTATTATTCTTTGCATTGCAGTGGTACCCAGAGGCCCCTGCCAGGCTTCCTTTGTGGGGGGCACTGTACAGAATACACAGCAACACACTGAGCTAAACCAATTCAGCCTAAAAGGTTCCAGACCCATCCTCTCCGGGTCTCCTGACACTGAACGCGTTCATCGTTTTTATCATTCTAAGGGGTGTTTCCCAAACTCTAACCATTTTTCTCACAGTAATACAGATTTAGGAGTTTCCCAGCACCTCCACTTCCACTTCCAGGTACGACCCTACGATTAACGCAGCAACAGGCTCGGAGGTCACCTGTGCCACCTTACAGCCAGGCTTTAAAAAGTTCTTTTGCCTCGGTCCAAGGGCATGCAAGGCAATTACAAGCATCAAGGTGATATTAACTCGACTGCACCAAACAAAACAAGCAAAGACGACCGTTGATTTTATGTGATTCTCTCTCCTTTAGCTGAAATGGAAAGCCCGGAGCAGCTGCTCTAAATGAGAAAAAACATTCAGAAATACGGTAAACAAAAAAGCAATATGGCTATGGGTGCACAACGTGAGCATGGAGACAAAAGAAAGGTGTAGAGATTGCATGTATCACCCTTGAAAGCAAGAGTGAAAATAGCCTCTCCTATCTCTAAAAGCAGCTGGGGATGATTCGCAGTAGATTTTTCTGTAATAAAATTCCCCTACGTTTCTTTACTTGGAAAACTCAGTTTATAGGTCAGTTAACAAGTATTAAAACCGCAAGAGAACATGAAACGCACCACCTTTTTCTTTTGATCCTTTTCCCTTTTGGATGAAAGTTTTGAAGTTTGGAATATAAAATCCCTGAATTTTTGTTATGTTTTATGCCTCCATGAAGGCATTAAAACAAAAGTTTGTGGGCTGAAGAAATATCCCCTAACTAGTAGGGAATTAAAGCAAGCTGGCCCGCACCAGCACACCTGTTAGCCAGGTGCGCGGCTGCCCCAGCTCCCCAAATGGAACACCTCATTTACAAACCAAATCTGTCCAGAAAATTACCTGCCCCTCCTGATTGCTGCAAATGGTTTTCATCAACCTGCGCTGAGCTGTACTCTGTTCTCCCCAAATTTACAGCATCGGGTATAAGAGTCATTGTAGGAGGAAAAGGAATAGAAGCAATGTTTAAAAGCCATTAAATAAATAGAGGGTCCCCATTGAGAGCGGCCGGTGCCTTGGGTGTCCATTCGTTAAGGTAGCTTCCCGCTGAGCACACTACATAGCCACCACCAAGCACAGAATTGGCTTGGCTTAAAGGTTTTAAAGGCCCTGTTCTCTTGCAGGATGCTTCGGTTTTGAAATCTATCAAAGGAATCTCAAAACAAATTACATGGTAAATTATTATCTCTGTTCTGGCCTCCTCTCTACACCCCACTGTTCAGCATGAATGACGATGGGAGAGCCGCTTGTGAAAGCCTGCAAGATAAGCAGATTACAGAATGTCAGGTGCCTCGGGCTACTCTAAATTTCACAGCCAAACTTCGCTGGCCGAATCAGTTCATCTCACTAATATGGGTCACAGGCTATTTCAATTAATGCACCTCTAATGACTAACATTCGCTCCTTAATGTGAAAGGAATAAATCCAGAGATACACAAAGCAGCAATATGAAGCAAAACGCCCTCCCCTTGCTTCTCCTCGCTATCGCTGCATTTAGTTTCCCTAACCAACTAACGGAGATGGGGAAAATAGGCTTGCAAGGAATACAGAATTTCTTTCAGAAGGAAACCTTTTATGTAGCTTTCCTATCATTACCAACGCATTTCTGGCAGCTTTCAGTGTCCTCTAGATCCCAGTGTAACAAGACCTGATATGAAAACAGAATGCAGAAAACAAATTAGCATTTTGAAAATAAAAAGCATGGCTTTTAATCCTATTAAGATCGTGGCTTTTTTTTTTAAGTTCCCTGAAAGATATACTGATGTTTCCATTAACATAAATGCTGAAATCAGCATTTCCTTTGAAAGAAGTTGTTAATATTTGGAAATGGTAGGATTTCCAATCCTAGATTTGATTGTTATTCTATGCTACCCTGCAAGTGCCAAGGTCATGGGGAGATTCACCTGCACACTGAGCTAAATGAATGCACTCGGCCACAATACATGTATAATTTAACATTCTCCTCTCAAGTACCACCATGCATTCCTAAAAATATTTTATTACAATAACAAATTGGTTTCAAAATCATGCATTATGTATTCTGAAATTAGGTCTGCCAATGAAACCTGTATATACAAACATACAAGCAACCACGCAGGACAGCATGAACACAGAAATTATAGGTTCTAGACGAGCTGAAAGGAACAATTAATTCTTCCTGTAACTCCAAAAAGTCCTTTTTTATTACTTTAATCTGCATAGTTAAAAAGAACAAAACAATCAATTGCAGTGAAATGTATTTAGAAACCAAATAGCATGTCTGCTTCTAGATGTCTTTATAGAAAGAAAATGTTTAACTGCAAAGTGCACAGTATATTAAAGCATACGTTTGGGAGTTCATTTCTCAAGGGTAGGGCTGGGAAAAAGAATACAAAGCTGCTTAAATATTTAAAAGAAAATTAGCTACATTTCAAAACTTTACCATTATAGCATTTTAGATGCTTTTTTTCCTTCAGATCAAGCTCCTCCAAATGTTTAAGATGAATTTATCAAAAAGGTCCTGCTAAATTCTTGAGAAATAAAACTAGCCTTTTGCCATTTCTTTTTCAGTTAGATAGCCAAAGAGTTACAAATTTCGTAATATTGCTGAATTTTCAGTAGCAAGCACTGTGCCGTTAATGCACTTTCATGATAGATGGTTGTTTCTGATTTGCAAGTTTCATTTTAAGTTAAATATACATTGATCAAGCATCCTTTTACAGCCCAAATATTCTTTTTTCTCATGCAAAATAAGCATGTTTCTTGGTCAACTGACATTTTGTTAAAATGGACTTGAGGTAGCTATTTATGAATAATTAAGATTAAAATGTTTCTGTGATTCCCTCAATGCTTTTTTTATTTTAAAACATTTATATCATGTCAAAATGGACTTATTCTTCCAAAGGTAACTTTCCATTAAAATAATGGAGAAAATGACATTTCTAATTTTGATAATAGCCCTGAGTTCTTAACCAAAGTCAAAGCCTTCTGCTGCAGAAGGATGGCATGTTTTAGGATTGATAAAATCACGTGAATTCTTTCTAATGGTGTTAAAATACCCAATTTGAACTATTTAAAACCTGATGAATAAGATCAACTAAATTTCCATTTTAAAACAGCAGCCCTGACCGAACCTTTATTTTGGGCTGTGTATTTCTCTCTGTAAAAACTATTTGCTTTTCTGCTACTTATGGCAAGAAGAGGAGTCTGGCAGATAGTTCCATCGATCAGACTTCGTTCGGTTTTAAACTTGAGGAAAGGTTCTCAAGAATAGCTTGCAAATGTATGTTCAGACAGGACATTTGTTATTTCATTTCTATTCCAAGAAGCAAAACCACAAAATATTCTAGAAGACTGTGTTTTGCAACAGGAAAGCCAGGTAGATTGAAGACTTTACATTTCGAAGAGATTTTAATTCAGTAAATATTGCATCAAATTAGAACCTTTACATGCTCCTTTTCTAATACAAGTGCAAACGTTGCACTCGGAAACTGTTTCTCTGTAATTTCGTTTAGATGTTCTGATATGACTAGACATACAGCTTTTTCAGTAGTGAAATTATGAGAAATAATTATCTCTAATCTAATCAGTAGTATCTGAAAATGGTAAATGTTAGCAGCTTAATTTGCGATTTCTTGAAAAGCCTTTTGTATCACTGTTTAGACTGACACATTGAAGCTTCGCTTTTAAAGCAATAATTAAGAAATTGTTGACAGAAATTAAATGTCACTGACAATTTTAAACAATTGTAAATGTTCTTCCCCCTTTCTTCCCTGAGGTTGAGCCTGACAAAAAGGGAAATCTAAAGTACCGCTAGAGAGGGGAACCCGAGTTTCCGGAATGCTTTTTTTGCAGTAGAGAGATGTGATTCGTAGAAGTAGTAAGCAAACACCATGCTATGGATTTTTAAATGCCCTGGCTTGTAATCCAGAGGTTAAATGATTAAACCCATTCCTGCACTTCCCAGTTTAGCTGCAGATAGGTTTCCTTGAATTTAGCTGTGGGCAATTTTAAGCTGAATAGGAACTGCTCTCCTATTTGTTATTAAAGTCCGTTGCTATCTTTCAAAACTGTTTGTTACACACATCTGAACACATACATGCATTAAGAAAATCTACTGAAATAAATAGAAGATTATAAAAACGAGACAAAAATCACTCGGTGTTCATTTTTGCATGGCAAATTACTTAACGAAAATTATAAATGGCAATACATTAAATCATTAAATGCAATCATTATCGTTCTTGTACAAATTTAAGTGCAAAACAAAACAAAAATATTTTCCAAACGTTGCACGTAATCCTCAAAAAGAAAGGAACTTGAAAGGCAGAGGCTGGGGGTGCCTGAGCTCAGGGTAGCAAGATGAACACAAGCTTTGCTTCCTGATGAGATGCAGCCAAGTGGTCAGTGACGGTGAATGCCTCTCAGCCAGAAGCAGAAGCTCCGGGTTTGGAGGAGCCCTTTCAAAATGACACTTACATAAGAATACCTATACATGGGAAGTTTGAAAAAGCACACAGGCAAGAACAGATAGATTAAAGCTTTCCTTCTCGATGGCTAATTATTCCTCGTGAAAAGGCAGGGCTGTCTGGACAGGAGTATCGTCATTGTGCACTGTTGCACTGTTCGCTGTGACTGTTTTGTTGTTGTGAATTCAGCAATTTAGGTTAAAAGACAGCAGATACTGTAGCAGCTTGCAGACCCTCTGTACAGCTTTCTGGCTGGCAAGGAAAAGATCTGAAAGCTAAAATGGAAGAAGCTTTCTACATATTTTTCCCATTCAGGATCCTGCAACTGGCTGGTGAGCCGCACGGCACTGAAAAAACATGCAGGCTCCTAACAGGATTAAAGGCAGAGGAAGAAAACGCAAATCAAAAGCACACTGGTGTTTCTCAGCACAGTTTTGTTTTGCTCACGAAGTAACTCCACCCGGTACGACTTAATGCTGCGAACACAAAGAGCGTGTGCGGAGCCCCAAGTTGAGGAGCTGCCGGCGGGGGGGAGGCCGGGAGCGGGGCTGGCCGGGGGGCGGCCCCCGCTTTGTGTCCTGCTGCGCAACCCGGCCGAGCAGCCCGACACCTACGGGGGAAGCAGATGGCGGCGTGAGCGCTACTTCTGGGCTGGCTGCATTCCGCAGTGCCGCCTTTCAACTAGCTTTCTGTTAAATGCCGATATATTAATTAATTATTCCTTCGAGGTGTTGGAAGTAAACCAGCCAATATTTGCGATTGCAATGGAAAAGTTACAAACCCTGAGAACTTTGTTTTACCATTGTTATGAGGAACTCAGTCCCACGGAAGTTCTTACTGGGCAGAGGCTCTCCAAGCTGGCTTATTTCACATCACTGGCTATTATGGCAAAGTGTTTCCTTAAGCTGTCCTAAAATCCACGACTGCATTTTTCTGCTACGTGGGGCAGGGAGTGAGCCCCGTACTTACTGCGTTCGGGAAGCCAAAGGCACTTCCCTGGAACAAACCTACAGTAACACACCCACAAATCGGGTGCTGAATCGTTTTCAGGACGAGGCCGTTCACAAAACACCACAGAGCCAGCAGCACGAGCACGAGCATCTTGCACGCACATACGCGCTCCGTCACGAAAACACCCAAATCTGACCAAAAGGAAATCACATGAAGATCCCCGCCAAGGAAGAGCACCCACTACATAACGGAGACGGTTCGTGTGGGATTCCAGCTTTCGCGGTGGGCCGTGACCACAAGACAGTCTGGCGCTCTGGGCGCCACCGGCACGCTCCCGTGGCGCAGAGGGAAGCCAAGGGGCCGGCTGCACAGCCTGCGACGCTTCGGAGAGTTTAAGGAAAGCTTCTGATGACTCCCAGTTGACTCCCAAGCTGAATCCAGACTAAGAATAACTTAGGTTTGGGGGTGTTAGGAGTAGTAGGAAGGTACAATTCTATCCACAGGGTTAACTAGCCCAAATACGTTACCAGAAATAATATTAAGTAGCACTTTCACAGGCAGAGCTCTAAAATAAAATAAAATTTTAAAAGTGAATCTGTTCATGTGATACCAATCTATTTTTTGTAGCAGCATGTCAAAGTAAACAAAAAAAGATTTAAAGCGTGTTCTCAAGAAATAAGTCACGCTAAGATAAGTGTGAAAATTTGCTACCTGAAGAAGTTAGAGGAAGATGGTGTCCATAAAAAGGCTTCACCCTATGTTCAAAACACAGTTGCTTTTAATTTCCTTGAAAAGTAAATCATATTATTTCCTTCTCCCTCTTATTTCTGCCTTACCTTCCCCCCTCTAATAGAAACCAATCTTTTGCCTAAGCTTAGCAGATCACCTACACTTTAATTTCTATTCACAGCTCTATGAGTTTTGTAAAAGTTTTCTTTCCACAAATGTTCTTCCTCCAGCAAGCAAAACAGGAAAGTGAGATATCCTATTTGTTTACTAACAGTGATGAAGAAGCAGGAAGGTTTCTTGATATACAACATTTTTACACAGATTTTACACAGTGACATTTAAGAAAAACTAAACCTAGAAGCAAAGGGAGCCCCTTCCAGTCAAACCGATGGAGGTGCAGAAATCATCTCTCGCTCGATAGGGTTTTTATCTCCAGATCATCTCTGGAAACTTCTCTCTCAGGATATCAGTTGAGGAAAGTTTCCTTCCCCCTTTTCATTTCAGAACCACTAGCTCTTGTGTTTGATGTGTTTTGGGTGAAATGTCAGGCAATTATGATGATGTACTTGCTTTTATATTACCCTCTCTCTTCCCTCAATGGCCTTTAAAAACACACGTACCCCCTCTCTCCTCCCTGCCCTCGTGTGAGCGGGAGATCACCCCTGGCCCAGGTGAAGGGAGGGCAGCCCCAGCCATATCTCACGCTCCCAAAGAGACTCCGTGGCCACAGTAAATCCAAGGGCAGTAATTCTGCAAATGATCGCATGCATTTTAAATAGCAATTTAGAGTGATTCTGCTACACCTCCCTCAGCAGGGCCCACACCAAATTACTTTCGTTTTACTGTTTCTGTGTTTATTGGGGCTGATTCATTACATAGCACAGAGTCCACAGGAACAAGCCATTTTTCAGCATAACAGGTTTACAGTAAAATTAGATTATAGTTTTATAAATCCCCAGGATAAACCCCCCATATATCCCATACGTGCAGAAAGGAACATGCTGCCCACAGTGTCCTTCTTGATAAGGAATAGCTACTCTTTGGATTTCCCCCTTCTTAAACAGTACAGTTAAAGAGCTTTTTTGCTGTCAAACTATTGGCATGTGATTGCCACTACATCTTCCTTTATCCTCTTTAGTGTATTTATTCAGTCCCCTGAGGTCCTTTCCTCTTCTAAAAAGGAAGGCCTAAGAGACTTGATAGATGTTATTGCTATTGTCCGGGAGAATCTATGGGCTAGCAGACAGACGGTCCTGCGTTGTGATCGCCATCATCCCTGAACCTGGAACCCAGACACCCCGTTTCCTACGGCCAAGACGTAGGACAGCAGAGCTGGAGGAGAAGGAAAGCACAAATCTAGCCTGAAAAGAATACTTTTAGACTGAATGAAATACACCACCCACAAAGACAGAGAGAGCAAGACCTTGAGAAACCACGGGCCTTCTTTCTTTCTTTCTCTGTTTTAAAGAAAAACACTGTTTTCTCTTGGCGTTGTTAAAAAACAATTCCCATTTAAGCAGTGACAGGCAGGACTCTGTAATCTGTACATACAATTTAATCCTTTAAAGAATCAGCAGAACCCACATCAATCAAGCCTTCATCAACTTGTAAAAACAATATTTTGATTCAATCAGATTCAAAGCCCCGAAATTCCCAACTAATTAATGCAGGGTCACTCAGAGGCTGCGAAGCAATGGCTAGCAGAGTGGTCAAATATTTACCCCTCAGCACAGTAGACATTAGGACAATCAAAGGACCTGAAGAGTGGTCAAGAATAGATAATGTGACTGTCACCGCAGCAGGTTTCATTCACTAGAAGTATTTGGATAAAGAATTATTACAAAGGAGAGAAAAAAAGAAACTGAAGCCTCTGCCATAAGCAGCATTCTCGCATCCTGCTCAAGGGCTGTTAAATGGTCAGTGACCCAGGCAACATCCTTCTCATTTTTTGGTTTTTAACATGCATGTCTCCAGACAGTTGAGTTGTTTTGGTTATAGTCCTTCCTTAGAACATTCACAATAAATTACATTATAAGAATGTAGACAGCGAAAAATTACTGAAGAGTCCAAAGCACTAAGACCTCCTGGCCTGCTTTGTATTCCTAGAAACGAGTCGTGAATTCAGCTTTTTCCTTTAAATAGTCTTAAAATATAATCCCGGCATTCGGTATATTCTATGCACGGCAGAAATTTCCACAGCGTGGAGGGGGTGCCCATGGGTACTGCACACACACGCCTGCCGCGTCTCACATCTCCAGGTGACTCTTTGGAGTCCATTTGATGCAGCTTTAAACTCTGCCTTACGAGAAAATATTTTTTGTACATTTACTCCAAAGCTAAAATTTCATTGATTCTTTTAAAATGCACTCATTAAAACAGTCATAACTTGTTAATGCCTAACATATATAATCATATATACGTGCGTACATGGGGCCTATATGCAGCTGAGTGCATTCGTTGACCTCGTGTCTATATGCGCAAAGACACGCAGTATACACCTACCGTGCGTGTGTGCGCGACAGAGTGACAGACTGTATGTCACAGAAAAATAAGAATACCTCTGGAGTGCTGGTCTCCATGACACCTGATCACTAAAAACCAGACCTTTCTTGAGAGAGGTATTTTTACGCTCCCTGGCAGAGGGGGATTCTGGACGTGCTGCACCCCCTCGCACCCATTCACCCTTTGCTAATGGCAGCCTCACTGCGAGTACTTTCTGTCACAGGCCATATCATGTCTTTCCAGGACACAACCACTGCAACAGATACTCTGAAAACGTACAAGGAAGTTACTTGCTGCAAAAAACCAATGGAGCAGGTTTCCTTTCAAGATTCCTTTTGGGTTATTGTGCTTTTATCATATTTATGTATTTTTGCATTTGCTGTCTAGAGGTACACAAGGGACAGAAATAGAATTATTTTACATTATGTTGCTTTGACTTTTGCCTCTGTGTTCAAATTCATCATACTGCGAGATGTACTCTGGATAGATAGACTTTAGATCAATGATTATGCAATTAATATGTGCTCTTCCTTCCACAAGAAAGTTTTCAAGAAGTTTAAGAGCGACCATTTAACAATTCACAATTTTTACATTGCCTGTGTTTTGAGGCAGCTTGGGAAGCAATTATACACCAGAGGAATTTTTAAAAAGCCATTTTGTAGAGCCCATGCTGATGGTATTTCGCTGGAACAACCGTCAGTGCCTGGTTATACCAAAAGGTATTTTAGAAGGATGCCTTCTTCCAGACTACTATAATAGTAGTAGTAGTAATAATAGTGATAATGAAGAAAGAGATGCAGATAATGTCACCTGAAAAAAACATATTTCAAGAAAGCATCACTAATCTTTTCCTAATCTTACTCTTATCTGAATAGGAAAGACCAGACAAATAACTGGGGGTTGAAGGAGTACTTATCTATTTCCAGATGTGTGTCTTACAATGGAGAGGCAAAAATTATCGCACCTACTTAACATATTAGGCATAAAAACCTGGATTAAAGCATCTCCTCTTTAACTTACATTATTACTGCTGCTCATCATCATAAAACAATATACGAAATCCTATTTGCTTTCCCAGACTACGGTGATTTTGTTGTATCTTTGTACTTCACAAACCTGCAAAGAAGCCGGCTTGGTCTATTTTGAGACAGTTTCACACTCCGACTCCAAACACTACGTACAGTCCTGAAGTATGGGGGATCCTAAAATTATTCAAACCTTAAAAATTGTGACCACTTATGTCATTTTTGTACTGGGTTGACCTTTTCAGCAGACAGGTCATTCTGACACATAAAAGGAAAAGGAAACAGAGCCGTGTGCTCCATACTAGGACCTGGGACTGCGTGTACTACGTCGGGATTGCTAAAACAACATATAAATGAACTCGTTGCTACAAAATTGTATTATTTCCAGTTTCCCTCTACATCCACCTGGAAAAAATGCAAACTGCTCAAGTTACTACAGACCGAGAAATTCTAGGGTAGAATCAGTATCCCTTTTATTTTTTAAGAAAGAACAAACACGCTGTGGAACAGCCCCTGTTCCCAGCGGCTGCACTGGCTGATACTTTCAGGCTGAAGGGCCGCTGCACCCCCTAAGGCAGGGTCCGGCTTTGACTCCCTGTCCTGCTTCACGGGGTATGTGGCTGGCACGACTTTTCAGAGAGATGCTGCAACTCTAAATTCAGTTGTTGGTAGGCAAGCATGAGATGAACGTTCTTTCCGTACATCCATCTTTATTATTTACCCTCCACAGGTTTCTGTTCAGTCAGGCATCTGAATAGGAAAATTACAAAATATTTTCAAAATCTCTATGCCATCAAGGAAAAGTAAGGAACTAACCAAAACCTTCTGAAAAACTTCCATACAACAGTGGAGACCTTTCTTTCTTCTCCTTTAATTTGCCAAATTGCAGCTGGTAAAAGAAAAAGCACTGATCAACATTATAAACTCCATTCCCACATTACTGGCTCATTTTTATTTGGACGAAGAACAGATAAACCTACTGATGCATAAAAACCTGATGTAGGAACAGGAAAATGAATTCTTTCATCTGCTGGTATCCACAACATGCACCCACCTACACAGCTGTTCGGGTGACTGGAAAAGCTCTGGACACGATGCATTACCATGCACAGGGTTACTTCGAAACAGCTTATAAATTGTCTGGAATATTGTATATGTTTTTCTTTTATCATTCTTCTCTTTGGATTTCACTTACATTCCCTTTTGCTATCAGACTGAGGGTGATAAATTGAAGACGAAAAAGTGCACATTTCTCCATGTCTTTTAAAAAGCACTTGAATAAATATTATCCATGCAGCCAAGTGTGTCCTGCATTTGAATAGGTGCAAAGCAGGAGGGATGCCATTGCAAAGAAACACCTGCCCTGCAGCTCTCGGCGCCAGCGCAGTCAATATACTAAACAACGATGTACATCGGCAAATTTTCATGTTGAAATGAACAGCTCTTTTTGAAAGCGCTACTGTTTCAGTTGCACCTTAAATATTAATCTAGCATCTAATCCGCAATGGTTTGCAAATGTGCACATTTGGGGAATTATTCTTAGATACGTCCAAAGATCTTTTTCCCCCTCAGTAGCGTTCCGTCAGTAATTCTGCAAACCACCCTGAACTGCTCCATGAGGTAGTGCAATGGGATGAGGCTATTTGTAAGCTTTAAAATACAACAGAAAGACAAACTTTAACAATAAATCATGGACAAATGTACTAAGTGCCCTGGATAGTAACAGAAATATTACCTCACAAACAGAAGTTCTATCTTGTAACACTTTTGCCACTGGTATTTCAACATAGTAAGCAACAGAAATTAAGGAAGTCTGAAACCTCTGCTGGTAAAATGCATTCCCAGGAGGAAAAACTTTTACATCATATTTCAGTGCAAAGTGTGCCCCTAATATTGAACTCTCCCCATTTTTTCTTTCCCAGAGCTTCTCCTGAAGAATGGAATGACTGATAGGGCACCAGAAAAATCTCTCATCATGATGTCTCTGAACTGTATCAGCTCCTGATCTGTCCTGCACCATCGTACAACAGCCTGTCTCCCATCTCAGCCACCAAAACTGTCACCTGGCTTCGGACCTCTCCAGTCACTCTGTCTTCTCCTGAACCTGCAGGTCACCACATCTGTCACCCTGCCTTGCATTTGGACGCCAAGACGCTATGCTGACACACTGCCCGTCTTCCCCTAGTCAGGAGACGCCTCGCCTTGCGCTTTTACCTATGGTCAGAATTCCTATCACCTTGCCTTGTGCCACGGCTACCCGAGTGTCACCTTGTCCTCTAAGCTTGTCCCTGTACATCTCCCCACAGCGTATGTCTCCACTCATTGCGTCTCTCACTTCATCCTGCTTCTACAATCAGCATTTCAATTCATCTTCACTCCCAGTGACATCCATCATGGGTTTAGTATCAGAAATTCTTCTGGAAATTAATTTTTGTCTCACTGTCTAAAACAAGTGGGTTTTTTTCTTTCCCCCACCAGAATTAAAGAGCTTAAATAGAAGAGCAAGATAGGCACATGCCAAGACCAAGTAACTGTCATTGCTATATGGGCTAGCTCATTTTTCTCTTTATGATCCTCACTATATATCTAAAACTAGACTGTAAGCTCTCTGAAGAAGGGCTTGGTTTTTCTATATGCTCCAGTAAAACAAATTACATAATAAAAATAACTGATGTTCGAAATGTAATTGGTCACTAGAATTTGCAAATCAGTAAGATAAAACTAGAACAGCTCTGTAAATCAGTAGGTGATGAATTGGCCCAGAATAAAGTAAGCCGAGCAGTCCCTGTCAGTATGTCACACAGTATGTATATTTACAGTTCAGAGGCACTCTGCCTTCTTAGTAGAATTTGCAGATTTCTGATTCTAATCTCCAAAAGCAAAAGATTCGGCACAGAACAGCAGATGGATTATCAGCACAGGGTGTCTAGGAAGTGCTCACACCCCTGCTCGGAGGCTAACATTTGATTTCTCTATTGTATGGTCAGCTTTGACAGAAAGAATCGATATACAAAATTAATTCCTAGTTCTCAACATTACCTTTTCAGTTGCAGCTACAAAAAATAATTTGTTGTTCAAAGTAAACAGGAAACAAGCTAAATACTACTACCTACCGCCATGACTAAATTTTGAAAACAAAATCAAATAACTGCAGTAAAATAACCCCCCAAAATAAAATAAAATAAAGCCCTCATGTAAAATAACCCTTTTCTCTACTGCAATAAACTCTTCATTTAATATAAGGTTTGAGGATTTCATAGTACACCACCTGCCCGTGACACCTTTGGTCACAAGCTGCTGACCGTTCCATAACCTAAAGACTGGATTGAAACAGCTCTGCTTGGGCCTTCAGGACGCGAGCCGGTCAGGAGGGATACGCCACGGCGGGTTTTTGTCCCTTCCATCCAAGCGCAGTCAGGCGTCACGACCAACCAGAGCGCACTGCTGAATGCAGGAACAGGAGGAGAGAGTACGGCCTAACCCGTAACTCTTCTCTGTCACGCTGATTAGTTACCCACTTCACTGGTCTCTGGCTGTGGGATTTTGATCACTGGTAGTCCAAGCGGTCGAAAAATTGTTTCAATGTTGAGAAGTATAATGTTTTTAACTAAATGCATGGTGATAGCGCTTATAGCGGTCTGTGAAAAATACTGAAGGACAGCCATGTTACAGCGAGTCCAAACCCCTGTCCCAGTAACCCCTCCCGTAACGCGGGGGGCGGCAGCACACGTGGAGAACAAAGTCTCTACCAGGTAAGGCAAAGACGTAACTCACCGGAGTGACCGCCCGCCAGACCTCCATCACCCACCACCCCACAGCTATCGAGAAGGCCTGTGCTCATCAGACTGAGCTATCAGAATGTCCTGGCTGTTTCTACCCATATTTCGAGGCTCGCTAAGAAGGTACAAATTCCATTTGATTTTGGGAATGGGAGCCAAGAGACATCCCCTGAAATGCTGGTTAGCTCTCTGGCCCCAGCTACACCAGCGAGAGCTGAACGCCAAACTTCCTGCTGTGCCTCGATTCTCCAATAAATAAACTTGGGTTTTATAACACTTAACTCCCCCTGCAAAGCACTCTAAGACCTAGAGATGAAGATTATTATGAAGAATTATATTATACAGTAGTTAAAAGCAGTTTAAAATCTTACTTCCGAGCGTTCTCTTTTCCTCTTTTTTTTCATGGTATTGGGCAAATTACTTAACCTATTTCTTGCTGCCTTCTGCATCTATTCTTAGTAATGATGATAAAAGTCTATCTAAATTTAAACATTTATGAAGAATTTTCACAACTTCCTCGTAAGATGCTTTAAAGAGGGCAAGGGTCACTACTTTCAGTGATCATTTGGAGTGGCTTTTTAATTTCTGAAACATCTGATTTTTACTCTTGGCCTACTGGAACAAAGTGATTTTGCTGTGTCTGCCCAGAGCTAGCTCAGTGGCATCTCATGGCACTGCCTGGGACTCTGTTCGTAGGATGGCACACGGTGGTGTCACAGGTCAAGGCTCTTCAACATGCTGATGATGCTTAAATTCAGAGATGGTTACTTATCAGATGGCTATTTTAAGCTTTAATTAACACAGGGGCAGTTTTACCATGGAATCCAACTTTGCCGTCTTGGACATAGCGGTATCAAAACCATTTGTGTGGCAATGGCAGTAGTATCAAAAACATTCACTATTCTAATGTACAGTACACAGAAAAACAGTGTTCCAGATTTGCAACTGGAGTTCTTTCTTTGAATGTGTTATTTTGGATATCTCCCGTGTATACCAACACACACATTGTCCTTGCACTCGGAGAGAGGCTTTCAAACTGTTTGGTTGCTCTTTACATTTGTCTGAGTGAGTTCTCCTTCAGCTTACCTTTCCTGTTTTTCATATAGGCTTTGAAGATACCCAGAACTGTTCTCAGGCCATTTTTAGAGAGATTGGCAAAATCCCCTACACTAATTTTTCTAACACAAATTAAAGCTAACCAAAAAATGCAACCAGACCATTCTTTGTCCTCATTCAACAACATCCCCCCAGTCCCCGCTCTGGTGTCTATGGACAGAAATGAGCGGAAAGCATTTTATTTTGCTCTAGAAACCTCTCTCAACCTATACTGAGGAAGGCAAAAGGACAGATCCCTAATATCAACTTCCATCCAACTCAAGGCTGTGCTGAAAGCAGCATGCAAACGAGATGCAGACTTGCTCTGACTCTCAGCCTGAAGGCACCTGGCACATCCTAGCTTGCAGGATTTTCCAGAACTTTAAGCAATATAGGTTACTCTGTGCTGGAACTGCTCTCTATGAAGAGACATAAAGGCAGCTGCAGTGAAGAAATCCAACACTCTGCTCTGCTTTCAGCACTGTGACTGCACAGCCCATGGCCTTCCATGGAGCTAAAATGAAACTCTCCTCTCTCTGCATCTCATCCATTAGTACAAAGCGAGCGAGAAATCTATAAAGGATTAATTAAGACAAAATGTTTTACATAAAACATCTTCAACAGTCAAGGATTATATCTCAGCATTTTTTAACAGTCTTAGGAATGACAGATGTCTATAGTGGGGAGAGGATGCAGCATCAGGGCGGCTTTAGCCAAGGCAGCACTGTGAACAGTCATCGCGCAGGAGTGCTGCCTTCCTTGCCTTCTGCTCAGGTCTGCTGCCAGCTGTACCAGCTGTGTCTTAAAACAATTTTTGTTCTATTATTTCTTTCGTGTATCTATGTCTATATCTGAAATGGGGAAAAATAAGTATTTTCTCCAGTAAGCTGTCAACCCAACCGCCATACAGAGGCCCAAAACTCTAATCCTATCTACATTACTGTCTGCTGTGCAAAGAAAAGCGAGCCCGTTTCCGAGATGCTTATTTACCTAATAGACTATAAAAGGTATCGAGGGAGTCATTCCATTCAATTGGGTCAATCTTACGTATGTAAATATGTATTTAAATTTGGTAAATATGTACAGTATTTAGAGCATGTGGAGAATGAGTCTTCTGTGGAATGGGGCACCTCTTTCAAAAAGGTTTACACTACTCCAGATAAATTAAAGTCCTTTACCCACCAATAATGAAAGCTGAAATCTGCTGGAAAAGAGATGCCCTCTTTCGCTAACTGATTTGAGTAAACATTGCTGAGCTTTGCAGCATTCTAATTGCAGTTATTAATTAAATGTATTTCAATAAGATTAACTTAGTGGATTTGATATAATATCTAATTTTAAGGGTAGAAATAAACATTCGGTTTCACTTGGGAAATGATTCATTCATGAAAACAATTTCATTATTTAAGGAGTGTCTACATATATAGGTCTGCCTCCATGCATGAACCTCACCTATGGAAAAAAAGCATTACATACACGCGCATGTCTTTCTCTTCCCTGCCCTCAAAATACAAACATTTCCTAAAAATAAAATTATTGGTAACATTTTGCTGCTCATCCACTGGAAAAAACCAAAATCTTGGTACCTTCAGCCTTCTAGCTAGAATACCTCACAGGAAAATAAACCTGTTGATACTGAATTACTATTCCCACTGTTCTACAATCCTGAATTTATTGTGCAACTAGCTTAAGCAGACCTTTGTTAAAGAAATAGTTTTATTAAAGAGTTCTCCAAGTAAAAGCATCAGACTGCTTGATATATACTTGTTAGAACTCTTAACAGAACAGTTCTGCAATAAATATATTTTTGAGGTGCTTATGTCAGTACTCATTTTTGTAGGAGAAGCTCTTCCACCATCCAATGGCTTATTAAGGAATAATGGAGGGTGGAACTGGGGACACACAGGAAATCAGCATATTTCAAGGCTTAGAGTGAAGAGGTTTTCAGCCATGGTGAAAGCTCTGGAGGTTTCATTTAACAGAAAATTCCTCTCTAGTCCAAGTTCACACCTTGCATAGCCAGTATCAAAGTGCTATGCAATGAGAAACACATTAGACTAGACTTATTTATATTACACCCTAAACAGCAAGTCTAAATAATTTAGGATTTCTACAGCTTGAAGGGCAAAAAAAAAAACAAAACCAAAAAAAACAGTTGCCATTTTTAAAGTCTGCAAGTTTGTGCTGTGGGGCCTCTTAGGGACATCAGCTTCCCTCGGATGAATGACACGGTATGCATAAGAAAATACAAGACCTTTCGATCGCCCTAACACCTGACGTTACTTCGGGGAGAGGCAAGCAAGGGAGGAAGGGAAAACAGTTTGGCTCTTGGCTCAACTTTCCTTAGTAAAAATACAAGAAAGATAAAAGATGAAACTGAGGCCTGGACACAGATCAGCGATACCAAGAAAGTCAAGAACTCGGCCTGGCGCTCTGCGGGCCCGCGTGCCGGCGCAGGCACAGCGCGGTGCGCGCCAGGGCGGGANCCCCGACCTGCGCGCCCCCCTAGCCGGAGCCGAGCTTCTGCGTGCTGCTTATGAGGATCCAGCTATTTCATCAACCTCATGAACACGTAAATGTCATCCCACAACTTCCCATTCTGAAAAGAGAAAGCAGTATGCCAGAATGTCCACCCTTTTTGGAACTTCCAGATAAACAGTATTTATATATGTGTGTGCATTATATACGTACAGTGCGTAGGTCTACATACTCATTTGTTGATAAAAGAAGGTATTTAAAAAACTTGTAAAAATCAAACAGCATGTTCACATTTTATTAAAGGTAAACAGTGCTGATGCATTTCTAAATATAGTAATCGAAATGTCTTAATTTCTGTCTTCAGATGGGCTTGTGAAAACCAACTAACAGTATAACCTGGATTTCCATATGCCCGAACCCAACAACTGTATTCCTGTTAGCATTCAAGTAACCGAGAGCTGATGCGAGGAAGCGCTGGGAAGGTGAGATAGCCAATATCAATTGCAGAGTTGACCTAACAACTGAAACTGTCCAAAAGTATGAATAATTTTCTCATAATTACCTTTTCTGCCCTAATGTAACAATGCACAGCATACTGATCATAGCAAAACCTGGAAAGGGTTGCAGAACTTTCTTCTAGGTTCTTGTGCTAATTGTGACTTACTCCGAAGCAAACAGAGAAACAGCTCAGGAGAAACCCGTTCTCCAACTGATGTCTACCTCTGCGGATTCAAGAGGTTCAGCCGATACGGGGAGAAGCCGCCGAACTGTCCCGGAACACATACTGGTTCTCCTCCCCTCTGAGGTGATTATTCTCGACAAGTGAGGCTCTGCAAGAACCGATGTCTTGGAGTATATTTGGGTCTAGGTCCAGCTCTCATAAGCGGAGCCCACGTTTACTCAGCTTGTGTGAGCAATACTGCTTATTCATTTCATAGGACCGCGCTCTGTCAGCGTGGAGAGAATGTGGGTCGCCTAATATTAGTATCATAATAAAATCAGCTTTTGCAATCAGTCCCAACACCTTCAGCTGACTGCTGTTTTCCATTAAAATCTTCTTTTAGATCAAGTTATACAATGAAATTCAGCTTTCTGCTGCCTCCATTTTCAACAGATTATAATGAACAACACCTTACGTTTGCATAATACCTTTAGTAGTGTGTCAGAAAAGAATAAAGTACTCTTTCTAACAAAAGCCTGGTTAGAGTAGAAGACAGAAATCAAGCAAAAAAATCCTATGAACTAGTATTGAATTTCAATATTCTACTTGCTTATCATATAGTATAAATAATTCACGCTTGAAAATCTTATTTCCAGAAATGTTTACTGACACAGCAAAAATCCATGTGAGAGGTTACTGACATGGCATGTAAATGCACACCTAAAAAGACTAGAGTGATCACCAAAAGGATGAGAAAAGAATTAATCTGAGGAGACTATCTGCTAAGAAAATAAACTGTCCTGAATAAACTACCCGGTCATTAACACCTCAGGTACCGGAGCCTCCTTCACTCAGATCTGTCCCACGGTAGACTTCTGTAGTATAGACTACTTCTTCTACTACTTCCCGTCTTTGACCTAGTTAATCTTTTGATTTGAAAGATATGAAGAGAAAGTTACTAAGAAAAAGCTGCCAGGATAGAGAAACAACATTTTTTCCAGGTCTTTTTAATTCATTCTATTGAAATGAGCTTCATGGTTTTGAAAACATTAAATAACCCAGCACAGCGGAGGAGTACTGCAGAGAGCGGGCAGAGGCAGGGCCCTCGCCGCTGACGCCTGGAACAGCGGAAGCTGCTGCAGCGGGGTCTGCACACAAAGGCGCGGAGACCCACAGCTGGAAATACTACAGCAGCAACGTGTGTTTGGCACTTACAGTCACCAGCCCGTGCTTTCATGAAACAGAAAATTCCCCGGATGAAAGCTAAAGATACTCATTTCTGTAACTCTCCTTGGGCAAAAGAAACCTAAAAATGAGAAAAATAAAAATTAAAAATCATGCTAAATCCGTTCTGTTTAATTTTGCATGCTGAAGTGGCTGTTCCAGTGCCCCAGTGTTAAAATCTACCCCTCTGAAATGGAGGGGCGCTATCTCACAGCTCTCTCTCACCTCTACACCCAAAAGAGGGACTTTTGCTGGACTACTCAGCCAAAATGGGAAGACGAGCAATCGGAGGACAAGAGGAGGCTGCGATGGCGGGGGGTGGGGTGCGTTAAGTTGGTGTAGAAAGCCACAGACAATTGTAAAATCGAAAAGACTGTGCCTACAGTGCTGCACAAGAACCGAGAGACGGCCGAGCCGCAGCCGATCCCGCGCCCCAGCAGCACCGGGCAGACGTCCCTGGGCTCTCCTTCCTCCGTTCCACTCACCACAGCCACTTACGTATTTTTAGTAACCATTACATCTTTTATAAGTGAAAAAAGCGTTGAGTGAAAAGGTTTGTTACTTAATACAAAACCAGTTCAGGGAAAGGCATAAAAGCTACAAGAAATTTTAAATGCAATTATCTTAGATTAGAATATTTGGCTTGAAAGATCTGGAGGGTATTGTTTTTGATAAGACAGAGCCACTTGACAAGGCCTGTCACCACTCCAGGTCTCTCTGTTGTCAACTGAAGATGAAAGGACATCACAAAGAATTAACTTCAGCTTTTAAACATTTTGAAAATGTCAAAGAGGTCATAGCTGATCTATTTCCTTATACAGCATATTCACTTGATGAAATTTGTGGTAACAATGTGTTTTTACTTTTCATTCAAATTGGTCTAAAATCCTGGTAATTGATCACCGGCTAATGAGAGCTGACACGGGACTGGTGCGATTGGCTGAGCTTTGTATCAATCACAGCTGCTGCCGGTCCACGCTGTGCATATTAGACTTTCTAATGGCACTAATTGGTGACTACAGAAAAAAACTGCTAAATCTCCTAGTGCACTTTCCAGAACCGTTTATTTGGTTTCCAGTTACACTAAAGCAAATTTAAGCCCTTTTATAACTAACACCTTCCTACATATAGGACCTATTGTTCGTGCCTTCTCACAAGCCGTCTAAATAGTCCCTAAAATATTCAGTGAGATGACTCTAAATTAAAAACGGGTCCAATCTGTGAAACAGCAGAAGTAAAAGTAGAAGCTAAATATTTGTATTGACCTTTTAGGAGCATTAGCCAAGTCAGTAAAATACCTTAAAGGCACCTTATTATGCATATGGAGGCTAAATTTTTAAATCCCATTTAAAATAACACGTGACCACATTTGCTAGAAACTGATTTTATATATTTCCAGAACATATTAGCATCTCTAAATATGAAAGTTATCAGTTAAAACAAGTTGAAATGCTGTGGTATCATGCTAATTCTTCCCCCACCCCCCCATATGATTCGGAGAGAAAGGTCAAGTCTGCTGTCACTTCCCTCTAACTGATGCTCAGAGACCGTGTGCACCGAGCATGATACATTTAAAAGAAACCAAGCAATCGGCCATTTTCTGCATCAACTGTATTAATCATAAACCCTCCATCTTGAGCTAAAACAAGAGATTAGGTGCACAGGAATAAAGGCAGAAAGTTTTCTCTCTGCTCAAAACTGAAGAATCCTTTTCCATTTTGGACACGTTCCTTACGCTGTGCAAAAGGGTAATAATATTACCTGCAATTTGTAAGATAGACTGCCAAGGAAACAGGCATTTAACTACAGATAAACTGCACAGCCGAAACCTGTGTTCACGATAAACAACAGGATGATATATATAGAAAAAGCAGGTGCAGTGAACACCAGTGTAAAGATACGGACTGGCAATGCTGCAGCACACCTCGTTTTTTCCTGCGTACTTGCACATTTTTCCTACACACACGCATACGTATGTAAGAGCACATATTTATATAAATCTCCTGTTAACCACAACATACGAATTATGTATACATTTGTTTTATATATTTATATACACACGTGTGTGTACATACAGAGAGAATACCCGAGATGAGAACATAAGGGACGGAGAGTGGCGCTAAGCAATGTGAAATATTTCGTGTTTCAAGCCATAATAATAAAAAGAACAAGACAGAGAGACAGGGGTAAAGTTTAGAACAAGCAAGTGCTAAGGTTTAGAACAAACAGACCTAATTATGCTGTTTGTTCTCCAACCTGAGATAAAAATAATCCTTAACATATTAACAGGACTGTTCAGCAATATTTCATACATTCCACTAAGCAATTTGTATTTGCTTAGTGGAAATAGCTTAGGAAAAACAACGATCACCCATGTTTCTCGCATGCATTTTAAATGGAGGGTACGTGCAGGAAAACATATTTTAATAACGCTATGGTCTGCATTTGCCACTATATGCTAAAAAAGGAGATAATTTACTGTACAACTACTTAAATATATTTCTTTAAAATATTTGGCAAACCGAACAAAGTCACATCATCTGTACAGGCATGGCTCGCTAAATCTTTATTGAGCTACCTATCATCAGAAGGTGAGACAACTGCAGTACTGGCTGTGGGTTTTCTGAGTGAGAAAAGGAACAATTCCCAGCAAGATCTACAGACGTCACCCAAGGTAATTGTTCTAAAGCCTTGCCATTCAAAACTGTCTCGCTTGGATTTTAAAATGTTTCTCTTATGTGAGCCACTGTTACGCCACAGGTAAATTTGATCCCAATTCAATTAGTCACTGGCATCGGTAGCACTTAGGCATATAATTACCCGCAAGTATCATCTCAGTGCTTTGCCAGACACAGACATCTGAAGCACACGTTTTTATCACTCTGGTCACCCTGTTAACCAACAAGTTCCTTATACAAATTACAAAGTAATCTATCTAACCGTATTTTCGTAACCTATTTGTGAGGTACACGTTCCCTGTTCTCACCCTTATTTAATTGATATGTAAATGCAGATCTGAATAAAGCAATCCGGCCCACAGGAGCGAGTGGTAGAGCAGCAGATGGGAGAGGTGTGGTATAAGCTTTTTGATGCACCAAAATCAGACCGTGCCAGTACACTGACCCCCTTCGACAACAGCCTGTCCAAAATAAGACGAGAAACACATAAATGAAATCTTTATCGTCAAGGTGCTGATACGTGTTTTACTGAAAGTTAACACACAAAAGCCTCCATTTGCCAAGTTACACGTACCGAGAGCTTAGATCGATAGGCAGGGCAACGATTCCGCCCCCAGGTGCATTGGTGCTAGAATATATAAAACCAAATAGAAGGTAGAGAGGCTGTCCACCTTTCTCTCGCTCTCTCTAAGCAGGTTTTGTATTAAGCAAAGGAAAACTACAACCGTTGGTGCTGTGTTGGTTGTTGCCTACTTAGAACTTACCTGGACTGGGAAGGTATTCTGCATGCGCACATAGAAAGGAGCTATTATGAAAGGAAGAGAAACGAGGAGCCATCTTCCAAGGCAGTCTCACTGAGGAGTGAGGAGATCCTCACAGATCTTATCAGAAACATTTTTAAGTGATCCTTCCCAAACTTCTACCAGGCTCTCAAAAAAAGAGCAAAACACTTTTAAAACTCAGTGCATGCTGAAAAAGCCAAGCCTCTGCAGGAAGCAGCAGGGTCCCCTTAGCTTTCTCACTTTCTTTTTAGGCCAAAATACATCGCACTGACACTGCAGGCATTTTGGCATTGCAACTTCTAAGGGAGGAGGACAGCCCTTGAAGAATATAATTTCCTCATCAAATTATATTTAATGGCAATAATACGCATTTTCTATTTTCAGTCCTAGGATAAAAACTCAGGTAAAATAATGTAAAGGCATTTCACATACTGCAGGTGAACTCTGAAGCCCCTATTTTCTAATGAAGAGAGTTTGAGGTTAATCAGTTTAAAATTGCATTGATTTATATAATCATTTTGATTCAGTGAGGGAATAAATTGAAATTAATCATGGGGTACATCTTAAGTATATGTTCTATTTTGCTGCTTGTTCAAGATTTGGGTATAACATAAGGAAAAGTAACACTCATCCCGTGGAATTCTCATGGATTTACAGCACTCCCAGTGCCAAGCAGGCACAGCAGAGTCTCTGGAATAATATTTTGAGCAAGGAAAGATGTGAAAGAAAAATATAGTTTACCAACAGTTAACAAAGAGAAACTGAAAAATATTAAGAATTTATGTAATTCATGTTAGTGTGTTGTTTAATCCTGTTGTATTCAGTATTGGAACAGAATTACTCTAGCACTAAAGCAACAAAGAATGAGATTGCTCCCTAAAGGAATCATGGCACCGTTCCTTGTCCTTGGCTGTTCTCACGTTTGCTCCTCTTTGCTTATGTCTCACCAAAACACAAACTGGCATCCAGGTCCCTTTTGCAGTTGTACCTGAATGCACACACAGAAAAAAAAACTGGTTAAATTACAAGCTCCTTGGAGCAGACATTGTGTGCTTTTAGACTATATGCGCATGCATGCAATACTTGGTAGAAAGTACAGCAGGGCTCCAGTCCCTGAATGCAACCCTTGGTTTGGGGGCTATCAACACAATCAAAACCAGCAGCATAATACCGGTGGGATAATCTAGCCACTCAAACATAAAGTAAAGATTCTGGTTCTAATGATGTTTCTACCATCATCTTCCTTCCACAGTCTTGATATTCAGAGATCTTCCCCTTCTCTTTTTAGAGCACAAGTTATCTTGAGGTAACTAAAGTCCTATTTAAAAGCTGATTTTAATCAACTGCTTTGCTAAATTGAGAGGAATTTGATTAAAGCATTCTAATCTGCTCTACATTAGCAACTTTCATAATCAATTTTCACCTCCTCAAGTCTTCTGGACATACCAACTCCCAGAAATTTGATGCTCCAGCACTAGAAATCCTAACTGCTGGAAGCCTGACACAGAATTTATTACTATCAACACGATCCTTCCTTGTCTACAATGTATAGCATCCAAAGGGCTATAACAGAATCTGGTCCACAAGGCAGTGAACAGTACACAAATAAATAAAGCCACAGGGCAAATTATTTGCTACTATACAGCACTGTTGCTTCACTGGCTTCAGTGGAGCTGTTTGTACCAGTTTACTAGCACAGAATCTCTCCCAGAACAATAATATGATAATGATTGTGCTCATACAGCTCTGTCCGTGTGGATTCTCACATACGTTTCTAGTCATTCATTAATTAGAGCTTCTAAAATTTTGAGTTAGTGATGTGGAGTGGTGACATCCCCTTGTGTCCACTAAAATGCAGACACCTCCAATACTGGCAATCAATATTTTAGGGAACAAAATACTGTACTATTCTACAGCAAATATTATTTGCTGAAGCACCAAAGTATTCCCCAGAAATCTTTGACCAGCACCAAACTAGCAGAATCTCGCTTGTTTTCAAGATCTGAGCAGATTACAACGTAAGGTGGTACACTGCTGGGAGTGCATCAGTCATGCCAGGAGATTAAAGCACTGAGAGCCCCTTCCTTAAAATGAAACCCTGCATTCCTGTACTCAACAGGAGGAACTCGGACTGCAAAGGCTTTGGTTTCAAAAAGCAGAATATTTTTTGTGGACTTGAACAAGTATTACCACAGCATAGTGAATCCAGAAACACTCATTTATTTGGAATTAACACTAATTGCATTTGAAGACAAAGACTTTAAGGATTAAAAAGAGGCAGGCAAGTAAACCTCACTCCCAGACATGCTTTGACTGCTCTAAAAGGCCCATATTTTTTTCCATATGCCTCATAGTTGCATTTCCTTATGCAACTGTAATTGAGATTTAAAGTCCTGTAGTTGACTTTAGCTCTCAGTCTGACTTTTATTTCCATCTGCTTTTATTTTGGCATCAGACTGGAAAGGATTCTTGAATAGACACAAATACAAGTAAAATCTGGTAATTTCCCAAGACCAGGATGTACGAGGCAATGGATGTTTAAGTCCCTCTTCTTGGGTGTCAGCTCCTGGCGAACACCTTGCTGTTGACAAACCCACATCTCCTTCGAGCATGCTGCGCTTGTAACTGGGTTTGCTCTCTAAAAAAGAGACAGTAGGTATCAAAATGACTTGTCGGAAAAGCATATTATATTTTTAAAGTGCAACATATTTTTTTCCCTAATTCAAAACAGCGAATGTTAAACTTAAAGACTCTTCCTAGTGCATGTTAGTGACAGGCAAAGCTCCCAGAGGGGTGACTGCCTTCAAAGACAGGTAAATGAGGGCCCATATAAAACAGCCAAGTATTGATGTTGTAGTAAAATTCAAGAAAAACACATTGGCAGACAAGTAAATTTGTCACTAATAATTTAATGTAATTTCCCTAAAATGGAGGTAATAGGTACTCAGGGAATACACCTCCAGGGTTTACATCAAATGTGCATGTGGAAAATTGTGAAATAATATTTTTTTTAAAATGTAGATGCTTTGGCTGACATGTTAGTTTATGATGAAAATCGCTCTCCTGAAATGATAAAGGGGAGGGAAAAATATAAGCTTCCAAACATACACAACTTGTATCTTCTAAAACCATCCCCAAAATGACAACTCAGATACAGAGGCTGCTGAATGCCACGATCATTTGTTTGTGTTTTAGCCTCCCCTTTAAAATGATGGACTGCAATTACCAAATAGTAATGAACCAATCATGTTGCAAACGCTATTTCCTGTGTCATTCTGAGTTATAGAATCTAATATCAAGCTCATTTAAAATATTCCAAAATTGCATATTTTTCTCTGCAGTGAAGTGACAGCTCAAATTGTGTTTAGTTGCAACCATATGACCATGAGCAAATCAAATATAAAAATTTCATTTTCTCTAAGTGTTAAATGTAATACTTTTAGCTCAACTCCTACAATGGTTCACTTTGCACCGCACAGGATGGTGCTGGATGCTGCTAAAGTACCATTATCAATTATAATGTAGTTTCTATAAATTTTAAACAATACTCTACATGACTCATGTAGGTAAGATTCAGAGAAAGAAAAAACAGAAAAAATCCCCTCTGCTTCTTCAAACAGATAGGGCTACTTTCAGCCATGAATTGAAATTTCACTGTGCAGGCTTAATATGATAAAGGCCTGCATTCTTTTTTCCAGGGCAGTAAGAAAACAGGGATGGAAGGAAAAAAAAAAGAAAAAAAAGAAAACATAAAAAAGGAAAAAAGCAGCTGCCACGAGCTCAAATACTGAACAGCAGAGGAAAGGAAACCCAGGAAAAGTATGAATTGATATGAACACCAAAACTAGAGAATCTCCATCATATTATAGAAAATTAATTAATTATCTTAATCAATCCACAATAATTATTATTAGTAGTATTGCAGCATTATCTGCAAATACTACGGTCTGATCTCACACTTGCATGTGCACATGCATTTCACCACTACTCAGGGAAAACCTGATCCAATTTTGCAGCCGGGCACAGTGTGACATCTTGCTATAAACGCGCCTCAGGTTTTCTTAGGAACTTGCTGTTTCTTAACACCACTGTGCCAAACATGCACTCCTTCTGCTCCTATTGTCATGTCGTTGTTGCACAAGCCTACGTACTCCGAGATGCTACTCTGGATATACATTCATGGAAGAGATGATTGTTCGGGAAGCCTCACTTGCATTGGTCAATCTGTATATAGAAGGTTATGCCAAGAGAGGACTGCAAAAGACCACAGTGTTAATTGCCAAAACCTCAGCATCATTGCGGCCTAATCCCATCAACTGGGACGCATGCATCTCCCTCTGAATAAAGTACTTGGACGCTCACCAGAGAAATTCAGCAACTTGTTGGAATAGGACTTATTATGCACGCTGCACGCCTGGCAATCTTTAACCTCAAAGGAGTACAACAACGCAATGGGCTTGGAGCTACAGAGTCACCTCTCACTTCTTTGTACTGAAGTTCCTCTGCAGTCTTTCCGAAGGTTTTAAAGAAAGGCTGGCTTAAAAAAGCCACCTACGTTTTCTCCCCTTCGCATGGTGAGGCCTGGGCGGTTTGTCCTGCTCTGCTAAGGAACGTTCTATTGCACCGGCTGTTTTGGGGAGAGCATGCTGCAGTAATTAAAAATAATAATATCCACTGAAATGGACTCAGCATATCATCACTTTATGTATGTCTGGCATGATTCACATTCATTGAAAACACAGGGGGTTTTGAAAGATCACACTTCTGAGTAAAAGCGGGGGAGAAGGCACGGCGTTGTGTATTGGCTCGGTAGTGTCCACGCGGTCAGGGGAGAGCAGGGCCATGGCGCTCGTAACATTCAAACATAACCTCGATACGGCTTTTTTCAAAAGCAGATGATGAAAAGCTTCACAAAGGACATTAGCGTATAAGGTGGGAAAATGTTTTGTCCAAGGTGACACGGCTGGCCAACAGCAGAGGCAGAACTTGCATCCCCTCAGCCTACACCCCGTGCTCTCTACAAGTACATAGATCTTCTATTCTTTTAGCAAACGGTGAAGAAATGTTAATGCTCACTTTAGTGTTTTTTCTTAGTTGGATCTTCACAAACCTTGTTTTGCTGTTGTTGATTAACTTATTTCCTTGTTCTGGATCTCAACAGCTGGGCTGTGTACAGAATTAATATCTAAAGTTACATACAAACTATTCCAATGGAAGTTAAGATAATAACTGGGTATTTAACTTCTGAACTTAGGGTTTGATAGAAAATGAAAGAATACCAATTACGTCCCCAGCTACTTGGTAATGTTTGAATCTTATTTGCCTTCTTCTGAAACACAGATTGATTTGAAACTTTTCCTAACTAAACAGAACGGTATTTGATCCTAAATTTTGGCAAACGCAGAAAAAAGCAATAGAAAGGATAAGGTAGGATGTGTCAGGGTTTGAAGGGTCAGGAAGAATTAGGCTGTGAATTGCTTAGACTGTTTTTTCCAATGGGATTACTATACAGTAACTGAAGAGGGGTTCAAATTCTGGAGTAAAATCTGTGAATATAATCTGAAAGAACATTTATAGCCACAGAAAGTCATAAAAAGCCAAGCAAAAAACCCCAATTCCCCCCCCCACCCCCACCCCCATAAACTGTAGCGTTTCTCTCAACATTAAAAAGAACACAGGAAAGGTCACAAAGTTATCCCTCACAAGAGCTGTTCATTGTCAGTAAAAATACCATTAGAATGAATCACCATGGCTATTGCCGTCATTACCAAATACATACAGACATGGGTTTGTTACCTGTAGCTTACAGGTAGCGTACACACCACAAAAGAAAAATCAGTGTCATGAAAAATCAATATGTATTTAAATCTTTCTGTCCCATTTGCTGTCCCTGACTATAACGTTAGTTGTATTTATCTGCGCATCTGTTTGTAAGTACCCAAGGTACTCGGACACCTATACGAACACAGAACACCCACAAATAAGTAAACAGCCAGAAAAATATCGTAAGAGTTTTCTCTTCTCTTTTCCTGTCTATCTTTGTACTGCTGAAACAACAAACAGGAGACAAAGATATTACCAGCACTTTGGCCAGAGCAGGTAAGCTAGATACCCAGATTCAAGGATTTTTCTTCTTATATGAGAAAACGTCTCTTTAAAATTGCATTACTGGCATTTATGATTCATTCTACAAATAGTGGGACTTCCACATATAAATCTGAAATTCATTTAAGATATTTTGAGTTTAATAAGAATAAAGGCACCCCATTTTTCAAAGCAATAAAGAAAGATGCACCTGCCAGAAGCCTGACCACTGAGCAGACGGGGAAGATACTAACTCAGTAAAGGTAAAAATCAGAAAAAAAGATATGAATTGATATAAAAAAAAGATAGCCCATCTATCACTTCTTACTGAAAGATGCACATAATAAGATGAATTTAAAACAATAAAAAAAACGCTGTCATTTTTCTCCTCCGGATTGGGAGAATCTGTGAAACAGTAATAGAGGAGAGATTTTGTAGACTATAATAGGCAACAAGGTGTGCAGCTGAAGTTAAATTAGCCCTACCAAGGCTATGTTGGCCAACAACCTTTATCTAGCCAGAAAGTGGAATTTAAGTATTTTGTAAGCTTTCATAAAATATTTTAATTACATTATTGCAGCAACAGATTAATTAGTCCTAAATCTAGCCTGTACTCTTGTGCCTTTCACCTGCTAATTTTCCCTGCTACTCCAGCCTCTCTCTGTAGAAACCAGCCCGAGCCTACCTCTAGCACTAACATCCCTCCTAGCACTCGGAACCTCTCTTACGCCGTTCCCCCTGCACCGTTAGGGCCAGGGCAGCACTGCAAATGTCAGAACAAGTCAGGTCTGTTCTTCAGGGAGACTGAAGGGGAACACATCATGGTGATACAACTCCTTAGCTACTAAAAGGCAGAGCTATCAAGATAGAAGAAATTATAAGCTATAATTTTAAGTAATTCCTTTGCAAATGATGAGCATTTTACTAATAGTACTTTAGAATCTAAATTTTGTCACTTACTCAACAAAACATTGAGGTAATTTAGGTTAATATGCACCTTTGCAGAATATTTAATTTCTGCCTCTGGCTATTCTCTAGTTTTCTATAATATATTGTGTATGAATCCTTTCCAGAAATGAAAATTGTATAATGGCGGCATTGTGATACAAACTGACAGCAGCCAGGAAATTGAAAGTTCAGGCTGAGGCTTCGTCCTTCATTTACACCACTGTTGAGAAGGGGAAAGCAGAGATGCCAAGTTATGGACAGTGAAGGGCTTAACTTTTAATTTCCTGGACGTTATCATTTTAAATAGCAGCCTTGCTGTTATTTAAATCCATCTGGGGGAGGCAAAAGGGAAGTAAGAAAAAGGAAATAATATTGTTTCTTTGAGCACTGGAGCTGAATGGTGCGAGTTGTTTGCTCCAAAAGAAAAAAAAACCAAACCACAAAACACCCGAACACCCAAGGTGAGCTAGCACTAGTTTTCTAGAATTCTGCTGGCTGATGTCAGACGACGTCAAACAGCAACTGCAGCCAGTCTTAAATGAAGCTATGCACCAGGTTACTCATACATGGACATTCAGAAACCCTAAGCTACAGGGGACCCTGGTCTTCATGCAGCCAAGAGTCCGCTAAAAACAGAGCCAAGAAGCAGCAGTGATTCGTGAGTCCAGCTGAAGTTCCTGAGGACAAGTACAAACCCAGCTCTGTGGCTGGGTGTACACTCTCATGCCTGCTCTGACAATGGGCATGTGCTGCCGGTCTCCCAGTTGAGGTAGTTGTCCTCGTGATCTACGTTGAACGCTTTCATTCTAGTAGTGCCAGACCGCAACATGAAAATCACAACTGGATTTTGTCACCAGATGTAAATGCTTCCTTGTCTTGGCAGAGGTTTTGCAAAGAGATGCAGAAAAGTTCACAAAGAATATCGCATTATGGTCAGGCAAGTTCTCTACCGTGAACTTTTGAAGCCTAAGGGTAATGACCTAGGCGAGCAGGACAGATTCTGGAGCTTGCATAACCGCTGCTATTCCATCGCTGTGCATCCGTGCTGTGATCCCGTATCAGGCAGCTGAGGAGCCAGCAAATGGAGCAATTCCCCCGAGCCCCAGTCACGACCATCCACAGCCACTCTACAGCTTTTAGTCAGTGTCCCAGCACTTGCAAAACTCTGTCAGCCGTCAACTGGTGTTTAAAAATCATCCTTGTTCATGGTTGGCATACCACACAACACACAGAAATCATACACTGAACCTAAAGCTTCCGTAATATCTTTCAGATTGCCGTAACGGTTTAGCCACGCTATCTATACCATACTGAGCGCGGCATCTGGATTTCAAATCCTGTTCAGCCAGGTGATAGCCCATGATTCTGGAATCAGCACATTGAACATCTCCGTTTCAAATTTTTAAGCAATGTAGGAGCTAAATACTGTAAAAATGTTACAGATAGCAACGGGACCTTTATAAGACTGAAGTCTTGCCATAACCCAGCAGATACTCATGCTCTCACAAAAAAAAGATATGGAAATATTGATATCTGCTTGGTATTTCACCGCCAGCTAAGATACTCTGGGTTTCTAGTAAGGTTATAAACGAAAACCCAGTCACTTGATGCCCGGCAACTTACAGTGTTGTGGTCTGGAACAAAGCTAAAAGCACTCACATGAAAATACAATTATTAGAAGTTATATTTTAAAACTTCGAACAGTTATTATTCACCGAGTATTTCAATACCTAGGTCTTACATGAGAATGAATGATATTCATCTTCACACAAGAATGTTATGAAAATTGATTTTGAAGAAAATATAGAAGATTTTAAAAGGAAAATATTTGCATTTGATTACTTCATTTAAAAAGTTAAATAACAGAAGTAGAAAAAAGGAGAAGAAAGCCCTAACAAAAGGAGAAGAAAGCCCTAACAGTTTTTCACAGACTTCATAGTAACTGCAGCAGACGAAATGGGACTTCAGAAGTGCCAGCACAGGGAGAATAGTTCAGGCATGCCTCTGATTTATTTCCCTCTTCTGCACAAAAGTGCTGACATACATCTTGAAGCGCATTTTGACATATGAATGTATACTAGACCATTTACTCCATAGGTAATTGTACAATTTCCACTGGAAGACAATTCTCGGGTCTTGTTGAAAGAATACTTTTAGTAATGGATGACACCTGAATAATTAATTCCTCACCATTCTACCAGTCTCAGATTCAGGAGTTAGTTTCTGTTCTCCTCCAAACACTGCCTGGTATTTTTCAGAGTTCATCTTTGTTATAAAGTTGAATTTCTGGGTCCTAAAGCTTAAACTCCATCTTTCAAAGGCCAAGAACATTTCATGTCCTAAATCATAG
>VZTV01014375.1:0-11116 GCA_013400875.1 Anhinga rufa
CCACAGGCTGTGCCACGTTGAGATACGATATCCTCAGGTGCCATCCTGGCTGGGACGGCTCTGTCTACACACGGTCTCAGTTCTGTTTAGTTTTTCAGTAACAAACCTAAATCAAATTGGGGGAAAAGAACAAGAGAAGAGAGAATTCAGAAGAATTTTGACTCACCTGCCAAAATAAATCCACATGGGGAAAAATTCCCACTAAGAATTTAAAGCCTAGTTCTCCAAAAGCTTTTCTGGGTGGTGTAAAAGTATCTAGGTATTCTGCTCTGCTAACCTGTCATACAGCTTCACCTCTGTGCAAGCTCTCACATGAATTCCTGTTAACTGTACAGGAGATAGTTTTGTGGTAAATGAACAACCCAGGTATTGCACTTGTGGAATGTTTTCTTTCTGGGGAGTGTGGAGAAGTAAGCTCAGCAGGTTGTGTGTGTTCCATTCGGTACCACAGTATTACCAACTGATCACATAAACGGGTATGGTTAGGGGGTTTCTGTGTAAACAACTATTGCAGACTTTCTTAGGAAACACGGGTGTGTTTTTATGAAGTGCTGAACATCCATTCTTGAAAAATCCGATCTTGCCTAAGACATGCTTTTTATCACAGACAAAATCACTGTTTGTAAAATCTACATCATGGGCCTGAGCTAAAAGGAAAATTAACTTTTATTGTGTGCTTTTTCACATTCTATTTCACAATGCTATTTTTTTTAGTTAGGTCTTTAGTAAAAACAGCATGGAAAATGAGGATTAGTTTGTGGTTTACTTCTGGGATTTCAATAACTGTTAGCGCTCTTAAAGAAGTAAGATGGTAGTTTACATTATCAGAGTTTTAGCAGGAGTAGTTCATTTTGGAAGCAACTTCATTGACTTCAATAGAACTGATTTTGATAGAGTTCATTTTGACCTACCAAATGTATTACTATTTTCTGAGCAAGTTAATAAGAAATGTGTGTTAAAGATGCTTCTATAAATGTTATAGTTGCAGGGAAGAAAAAAAAAAATCCAAGCATGAATTTTAACTTCTCTGATCCTCGGAAGCACTTGTCCTGAATTCTGTTAGCCTGCACATTAGATACTAATTGGCAATGCTTCTTATTTATATAGGTTGGTTACTGCTGTATATTGGAAGGGGAAACATTTCTCTGTCGGCTCTTTGCATTGGGCTGAAACACTGAACAATATCGGATAGGGAGAAATATGTACATGTCATGCCCAGTTCTTACCTACTTCACCGAACTTTTGGGGACCATTTAGGTGTATGTTCATCAAGGTTGTTGGATGTATACTAAGATCCTAGATGAAAAAGGGCCAACCTACGTGGTAATTTTGGCAATCCTATACATTGTTTAAAATGGGTGAAATAAGAAAACTAAGACCTCATCATCAAACCAGTAATAATTCTACTTCCTAATAATAAGAACAGACATTAACAAGGGATACTGTCTTGTTACTGACTTCACAAGTTTTACCACATTTTAGCTGTGCTGTAAAGAAAAAACATGTTTTGCCTAATAAAAAACAAACAGCAGCTAATAGAAGTTAAATTAGTTTATTTTAGATCAAAAAGAATGGCTGATTAAGCAAGGTACATAACTGTATTGAGGTTTGGGGTGCACTAAGCAATTATAAGATCATGTAGTTTTTGTTGTAATGGCATTGTTCATAGCTCATAGGTGAGCCAAAATGAGCAAAAAAGCCTCCTTACTATACTCTGTCTGTTGTCGAAAAAGATACACTTCTAAAAGTACTCCATTACTGAAACATAAAAGATAACAAAGCAGAATAGCAAAGCAATTAGCTTATTGATAATATTTAAGCGGTGTTCTTTTTGCTGATTATATTGTTTTGAAGTTTCCCACCTGTTGAACTCAATAGAAATTACCTCTCTGAATCACTGAAGTTTAGAAAAGCTGCTTTCCCGTAAATGCATTACCAGGCAGTGGGGAGGATTGTGTATGTGTGGAAGGCTGGGGAGATTCATGCATGTAATTCTGTAAAACAAAATCAATAAAGCTGATGACAGATTAAGTTGCTAAATTTTGTAAAACTAGACTACTGTTTGGGTCATCAGCACAGCACTATTGGATTTTCTATGGTTTAATGCTGAAAAACAGGATTATTGATTTTAGGATTTTCAGCGTATCCCCTCTGGGAGTTCTTAAGCAGTCTTTATAATGCTTCACACTTAAGTTGACAACTACAGTGACATAACTGTGTCCTCGCCTTAGTAATCATTTTCTAATCATATTGGAGAAGGCTGGAAATGGTTTATAAAATGATTATTCCGGACAAACAGAAGAACAGGAGGGTTGTCGGGACATCGCTTCTTTGTCTGGTGGTCATTGCTACCTGCCTGCCATCTTCCCTTGGAATTAACTTACAGTCACAGATTAAGACCTTTGACTGTCATAAATCTGCTTCCCAATATGTTTGACTGGCAGGGGAGTTCACAAGCCGTCCCAATATAAATAGGATTTTAGCACATCAGTAAAACGGGCTGTTTTGCAGTCGACTTTGTTGGTGTATATTCATTGCTCCTCTCCCGTTCCATGTGTATGCATGCCTGCGTGTGTATGCATGTGTGTGTGTACGTAAAGTACAAGCTGAGATAGGGTAACAAAATGAACTACTGTATGCAAGAAATATATGAAGTGCACCCAGCTGCTGGTGGCAATTGCTACATGCAGTCCACTGATTATTGCACATATATCGAAGATAATCAGGGTTACAGCAGTTGTGATGCTCAGGTCCTGCACAGTAACAACATATATATGGAACAGGCCTGGGCGGTGAATCAGCCTTATACCTGTAGTTACCCTGGAAACGTGTTTAAAAGCGAGTACTCTGACATGGACATGGCCCTGAATCAGTACAACCAACCTGAATATTTCACCGAAGAAAAACCTACTTTTTCTCAAGTGCAGTCGCCATCGTACTCTCAGAAGAAAGGTAGGGGCAATTTATTTAAATTACAAAAAAAAAAAAATAATCTCTGCTTTTGTTTTTGTTTTGCTTTAAACTTACAGTTGCATCACTTGGCTCAGATACATTTTGAATGTGAAGGCTGCCTGTTCAAAATTGAAAGCGGCAGTAACATAGGTTGCTAGGTGATTGTAAGGTTTTCTGTGAGCGATGAGGATTTCCAAGCACTTTTTTCTTAATCTATAAAAGACATTTGCAAATATATTGCTTGTTTTCTGCTTTCTGGGGCTATTAAGTTCATTTGCTATTCACCAGAGAGCTAGATAAGAAAGTTTCTCTTCTGAAATGTCGTCATTATATATTCTGCACCTTAAAGCTGTGTTTCTGGTTACATACAAACAATTTGTGTCAGTCCTCCTTATCAGTAAATGTGAACTCTGTTTACTCAGCAACTCAGGAAAAATATTTTGGAAATAGAACCGTAAATATGTGTGGGAAAATGATTACATTTAGTAGAGTTACTGTCTTCTAAGTGAAAACCATGTAGTTTCTGATTATGCAAAGCAAAAAAGACTGAAAATTCAATAATATATCTATGCAAGAAAGACTATTCTCCATCCAAAAAGTTGCTCTAATCAATATGTCTGTGAGAGATAATCAGAGTGCAGTATCTGCTCCCTCAGGATTAAATCATTGCCTGTTTTTAGAATTTATTCTTCTGCTTTCAAGTAAGCAAAGCGGATTCAAAAAGAGCCCAAAATACCAGCAAACACTTGGAAACATTTTCAGTGTTATTTGTTCCTAACTCAGACAAGCAAACTGACTCATAGAGAGTATACGTTCTCTGTGTGTCTTTAAAATCACATTAATAAAGAATTAAAATACGCAGTGTGTTGTACCAACATAATGGCCTTTTTCTATTAAGACCAGATTTTCTGTATGCAGTTATCCAAAACTCAGATGAATCTGATGTAATTAGGTAGATAGAGAAAGCACCATTTACTACTTTTAAAGTGGCTTTGTAGTAAAAAGTGGGCTGTTTAATCTTATTAACCATGTGGAAAACTGAAATATTTCCCTTTCCTGTTCATTGGCACTTGGTGCAATGAATCTGTATGTTCGGTAGAAAGATGTCTTAATTTTATACTTTGAACAGCATTGTATTTCATAATAAAGGCAATATTTTTTTAAATCCTGTTCTAGGAAGCTGTAAGAACATGATCGCATTGTAGACAAAATGTAGTTGTGGATAATGCATGGTTTTGTATTGTGCAACATTTTGAATGCTTTTTAAGGCTATTTATCTGCTATTGGGGTTTAACTAATAAATTTATAACTCTCTGCAGACTTTTCCCATGTCTTAGTTTTCGTTAAAGAAAAGTAGTACTTGGGATTAACTGAGAGAAAATAAAGACTTGCTATTGCAAAGTCAGTGGAGGAATACATTTTTCATAATGTTAAAGTTTATAAATAATAATTGATAGACCTAGATCAGAGCTTTAAGTAAGTTATTTCAGTACTCAGACACCTGACATCTGCTCTGTTTAAAGTTTTTGTACTTGTTTGGTTGAAAAAATACAGAGTTGTTTTTAAGAATTGCTTGTCTGCCCTTGTTTTCTACTACCTCAGTTTCACTAAGAAATGGCAGTGAATTTTGGTGGAAGCTGGCTCTCAAGCAGTCTTCTAATTGATCACTCACAGAGACTGAGCAGGATGCTTTGGGACTCTTTAGAGCCTTATTACTGTGATAATCAATAAAAAGTTGCCTCCCTTCTGTCAAACCTTTGCAAATGCTGAGTTAAGCAGAAGAGATCTAAACTGCGTGGGACATGTGCATCTTCTCTCTTTTTTTTTTTTTTTAATTTCCATCTTTTAGCCAAGCTATCGTAAAACTAACGAATCTTTTAATCCTGTCCTAAGAACAGAAGGCTTTACACAGGGCATGTGTGTCTGTATTGATCCAGAATTGATTTTGGGGGGACGAGGGAGTTTGTTAGAGAAGCCTTGGTAATAACCCATTAAAGCAAAATTAAGTCCCTAAGCAGGTGTTCATGAGGAGTCTTGATTGTTGCAGTTGGTATTTCTGTTAGTCCCCTGAAATTTGTAGTAATCTCAGTAATATGCTGTTCAAATCAGATTGTACTTTACAGTAGCACATGGAGTCTTTTCCTACCAAAACTTTTACTAGTTATTAAATGGATAAAGCCTTCTTTTCCCTCTGGGAAGAAGAAAACATCAACATTTTACATGTTAAAAAATTATCAGTTATGACGGGAAGTTTAATTACTTTTCTATCTTTATGTCACTTCAAAATAACTCAGAAAATAACTTTACAAAGCAGGAACCAAAGACCCCAACAATGTGTCACTAAAGGAAAAAAAATAAGTATTTATAAAGTATAGCCAGTTATTCTAAAATACAAGAAAGCACTTAAGCTGCGCCAGTTATTACAGTACATTAAAAACTATTATTTCCTGATTATCTGTCAAAAATTCTGATGAGACACTTGAATTTTAAAGGAAAAAATTGTGCTCCAGAAAATGAAGAGGTGGAGCTGGGGTTTTAGCTTTGCATCGGCTTGTTGTTCTTTTGTGCTGTAGTGTACGCTGTTAAAAGGTAGGAGCGTAATATTCGTGCAAGAGCTTACTGGTTTATTAAGGAAGCCCTTTTGGACCTGATCCTACTATACGAGACAAGCAACCAGGTGCACTTTGTTTTCTACATGAAGCTGTGAAATCTGATGAGCAGAACAGGGCTCATCATGAGAACGAGGTGCTATTCCCAGGTCTGTCCCAGAGAGCTTAAACTGGAATGTTTTTCCCCTCTTATGGTGCCACTGGCCATGGTGAGCTTGCAGCTGGACGGCTGATGCTCCGGGGGAGCCGGTGCTACCCTACCCTTGCGCAGCGGCTGAGCAGATAGGCAAAAGTGTCCCTGGATCTCCTCACACCGCCTATACAGTGAGGAGGAGTACCTGGTGACAGGGAAGAGATGGTGCAGTCAGGAAAGTAGAAAACAAATATGTACAGAAGTCTGTAAACCTCAGTATCCCCACCTTTGGTGTGTGTGCAGTGTTTTGGCCATTTAGATGATGTGGGAAATAGGTGTGCAAAGTTAAAACCGGCTTTCACTTCCCTTTGCATGCTCATTTTCCCAACAAAGTTAATGAAAGATGCCCGCAGGTGTCTATGAGTTAGGCTTTAACTTCAGGCTCTGTGGGGACGGACCAGAAGTAAGCAGAGGCTGCCCCCCAAACCAAAAGGTTTGCAGGTTGGAATTCTTGAGTTGGGCTGTAGCAGTGCCAGCTCCTCAGCCCTGCGTCTCACCTTGTTTCTCAGATACAAGGTGAGGTTAATGCCACATTTTTAAGGGATTTTGGTAGGGTGGGAGAATGGGGCTTTGAAAGTTATTATTCTTGTTATTATTATAATAGTAATTGTCATTATTTCCCTTTATATTTTCTCAGGCAATTTATGTGCAGCTGAGAATATGTACTGTACGACTGCTAGAGTATGCGACTGAATGAGTCCAAACTGAGTTCTCAGTGGTGTGAAAACATTAGGGTACTTTCTGAATACCTAAGAAAATGCAACATGGAGGTTATGTCAAAATGTCTTCTCATCACTGCAGGGAGTATGTGTGCATATAATCAATTTACAAAAACACTGAGTATTTGTCATCTTGGCCTTTGCAGCAGAGCAGCTCCCAGTATGTTAACAATTATTTTGGACTTAAAAATTATTAACTTTGCTCTTGACCACCCATCTAAAGAGATAGCACTGATCAGAAGAATTGCATGTTATTCAGCAAATCATTATGCACTTGGAATTACGTGTTTCTTTTTTAATAAAAATGTCAGTGGAAAAAGTGTTTTAAGCTCCTTTACTGTAACCTTTCCACAACCAAATGAAGGATGGGAAAGTGAACTAAGTCATACTTTGCTTTTGCATCAGTAGTAAAACTGATGTTCAGTGAGGCTTAGATTTCTAAATAATTAAGTTACTTGCGATACTGAGCTATGGTCTCTAAAAACATCTAAATAATTTTGGGGAAAAACATTCCATGATCTGACTCTTACAGTAGTGCATTTTGTACCTGTAGTTGGTAGTGGATGCAAGTACAGTACCAATCACAGCAATTTAAGTGATAACACAGTTTGGGCTAAAATGTTGCAGTGCATCTGTGCAAAATGCACTGCTGTTGGAAAGGTTTCTGACTCAGCCCAAAGAACAGGGTTAATACATAGAAAAGTCATTGAAGGAAAAGAGACTATAAAAAATGTTCCAAATTCTATTTTTGCAGAATCTGTTGCCAAATTTTAGTAATTCCATAAATCAAAGAATGTCAACAAAGATCAAAATTGCAGACAAGCAAGCCAGTTAGCTAACAAGAAATGTGTGAATCTGTTTAACAACATACTTGGTGCTTCGAAGCTCGATGGAGAGATAAGCAATTTTTCTCAGTGGGAGTAATTTAAAGAAAGTGGGAAACAAGATCAGTGTATCAACCCAGCCTTTCAGATCGATATTGATAATAGCACAAACAAGAATGGAGTATGCTTTTTCTCACTCAGCTCTATGCTTTCTCCGAGAAACACTCTTAAGCTTTTTCTATACAAGTGTATCAAGGATGATATCGGGATGGTTCTTGTAATTTTTTATAATTTGCAAAGAGTTACAGTGTGACTATGGAATTGGTAGAACAGCAGTATGAATTTTCTTTTCAGTTCTAATACGGTTGGGGATTCTCAAGGTAGTAATTAATTTCATCTTTTTCATTTTCATACTGCAGTGTCTAGTAAGTGAATACAAGCTTACTGATAAGTCCTGAACTCCTCATTTTAGTGAGTGGTCTCTAGTCACACAAACCATACCAGGTGGGGGAAAGGAAGATTTCAGGGAATATATTTAACGCATGACTCTGCCAGTGTACAGTGAAAATCAAAATACTGAATAATGCTCTTAAAACACAAGTGTCCTTGTGCAAGAGCAAAAAATGGCTTTTTCTGCTTGTGAGGTATAAGCCTATGGTGGATCAGGGACAAGCTAATAGGGAACATCTGGTATACAGAAATAATTTGCATCGATGTCATTCATATCCCTGTTTGGTAGTGAAATACGGTTTGGGTCGTAGAATTTTTTTAAGGTGTGATTTAATCCCTAAGCCAATATTACATTATTTGAACAGACAGAGATCTGGAGATGTAAAGTCTGTGCAACGATATTTTAACAAAACTGAAATAGGTTCTTTACTTTTCTCAAAACATGTTTTTTTTTAATGTGTGCCAGATACAGAGGAAAAAACAATATCATTTTTCAGGGGTAGTTTTCTTTTAAATAGCTTTTCTTTGCCTTTTGTCGGGGGTAGGGGGAAGGTGGAGAATAGCCATGGAGTGTCTCATTACACTGTGCAGGGTCACATACACTGCTTTAAGATATCATTCCTGCAAATGGTAATTTGGGAGTGTAGGCATACAGTATTAATGAAACAGAGTACCTCAGATGACTGCATAGGTTAGCAGATATTGTTCTGTTCTTACAGCTGCTGGGGCAAACTCATTGCACATTTTCCTATCGGAGGGAATTGTTTCTTGCCATACCTCTGCAAAGCTACAGTTACAATTTAAAAGATATTGTAAATCACCATCAAGATTGGTTATAATGGATTATACAACATATTCTTCTAGATGGGGACAATAGGTCCTGCTGAGTACTTAGCCTTGTCAAGACAGTAAGATTAGGCGGACTGGCAGGTGGGAGTCTGGGGAGCAAAGGAGTTACTTTAGGCTTCAGGGGAATCACCAGACATGGCAGGTCAAGGTCATTGCTTGGTCTTGTCCACTCAAAGCAAAGATCCAATGTGGGCACTGGGATGGACAATGTCAAGTCGTACTTGACAGATAGTTAACTTTGAGGATAATATGGGATGCACCAAATTATAGTCCATGAGGATGCTAGAATACATCAGACAGGGGCTTTAAAGACCAAGGAATTATATTAGTTGTTATTGTGCAGTTCAGTGAGACTGGTGTTGCTTTTGAACAGTTCCTCTTAGATATTTACTAAGTAGGTTTTGATCAAGAAATAAAGGATTTTAAATATGAATACCAGAAGTAGGAACCTACCCAATGTTCCCGTGAGATTTGTCATCAGACAGTCTTCTTTCATAAGAGAGCACCTGAGTTGCTCTGTCCAGACAGCATCTGCTTCTTCCACATAGGAGTTTTATTTCTGGTTCGGAGTTTATTAAACACGTAAGATGCCAAAGTACTTGCTGATATGAGAGACGAGTCCCTGTTAGTCTGTCCCTCCTCTTTTTTCCCCCAAGTGCTGCAAAGAGTGAGAGAAGTCTGTTGCTCTGCTTCTTCCTCAAACCATCCAACGTACAACTCCGCTGCCATCCACGGCTTCCCCAAGAATCTCCATTGCACTATTCATACCTTACATTCTGGTACCAAGTTTAGAAAAACACTGTTGAATTTCCTCCTGCTGATATTGTTTCTAACTCTGAATAGCAGCAAAAATGCACTGAGGATGCTTATCTGCACATCTTACAAATTAAATTGCATTGAATTTATACAGAGGTCAGACTGGATATTTGCAACTACTAGAAATTATTTACAGTAGATGTTACAGTTTGTAAGAACTGAATGTAAGTCCCCTTATTCCTCTTGGCATGATGTCTGTTTGTCTGAATTATATATTTTTAAAATACTTCTGAAGGTCCAATTTTCCTACTTTCTAGGAGTTTCTGACCCCATTAGCTGTTGGAAGGAGGGTTAAAAATATACAAAAGTGCGGATTTGACTCTCAGATTTGTAATAGAAAGAAAAAAAATATGTTTATTGCACACTTTTATTGCCAATGATTTCTTGGGATAAGATTTTTCTATCTATGTTGCCTGTTGAATCAGCAGAGTTGTTCAAAGTGTGTCCTTACCTTGTGACATGGGCACAATCCTCCAAAAGTAATGAACATAATATCTAACATTTAGGTAGCTTAAATAGCTGGCACTTAACACTTCCGACACAGCAAAATTGGGAATGTGGTTGCATGTAAGGATGCCGTTTTTAATTTCTGACTAGGAGCGCCTGTAGGAGATTTGTCTTTTCTGACAGATTGGAAAGTGTTTCCTGGTTTGCATAAAGTCATGAAACTCCAAGAAGGGGATGGACACCAGTAGTCGCGTGCAGAAGCATATATTTAAGGAAGCAGTTTAGACAAGTGGTCTCCTGCTCCTCCAATAGAACAAAGCTGCCATTACATGAGCAGTGCTAACCAGATTATATATTTAATGAAGTATCCAGGCGTTTAATTCAGAAGTAATTCTTGAGGAAGCAAACCAGGAATACTGCATTTTAGAGGACATAGTCTATGCTATGCTAGGTCTACATTTCATGAGTAGCAGTAACCAGCAATAACAAGAAGCATTAATCTTTATGAGAAATTTAGTGGAAAATTCTGCATCCCTTGGCTGACTCTTCTGCCTCCTGTATCAGCTCTGTGTTGTGTATGTGTTGCATGTGCAGAGGCAGGTGTGAGCAAAAGGGGGGCAGGATGGAGATAATAGCCTCTGCTAATCCCCCGCTGGCATACATAATGTCCATTACAAGTCAGTGATGTAAATTAGAGTCGAAACCCTGCTGTCTCTCTTCCCTCAAGGTCACAGAACCAGCTCCACGTGTCCACCAGTCTTTATCCAAGCACAACTTGTTCTTCGTGGAGAAATGTAACCTGAATGTAAATCTATCTTTTGCCATATTATACACTGGTATGAAACATCAGTAAGAGCTCAGCTCATTCCCCCACACCCCTTTCAGATGCCAGTAGGAGTATTGGCACTGGGCATGGCTTCAAGGTGCTTCTGCTTCCCAGCGTTACATAAGAGAGATATATGTTCCTCTGTAATTTGAGGTTCTCATCATTATGCTCAAACTAGACATACAAAGTGGACCATACAAATACTTTCTGCCTTCTTACTTTTTACTTTCTCCTAATCCACTCACCAGCCCCCAGAAAGTTCAAGTATGTAAAGCTCAGTTAATTTCAAGTATTTTCTCTCTGATTTGGGCTTTTCTTTCTGGAGAACCTCTGGCAAGTGTAGCCCTAGGAAGGCTCTTTCATTTAAGCTGTCTATTACTGAGCTGACCTTCTGGCATGTTAGTCACAGGAAGATGACAGCCACCCCCCTT
>VZTV01014379.1:0-32241 GCA_013400875.1 Anhinga rufa
TTTTTTTTTTTTTAAATTACACATGGCCCGGCCCTTCAGGTTCCCCCTGTAATCCTGCCGGGGCTCACAGCCTTCCCTTGCATTTCTTTTTCACACTTTGGTTTTGATAATGAGATAATTAAGCCTCTCATGGTTTGTTAAGATACAATACAGGAGAAAAGGTGTTAAAGCTGTTGATTCAGGATGGGAAGCCGGGTAATCACAGTTTCTTACTACCTGTTACATACAGCCTTACAGGAGACATTTCCTCCTTTTTTAGAGGAAGAAATTGTTCAGAAAATCACGCCTATTAAGAATACCATGTGCTTAATTTAATTCCCACTGAAGCGGTTAGATTTCGGTATTTAAAGTCAAGGAATTGCTTTAAGCGTTTCCCTGACTGAGCTTATATCGTGAGTAGGTGCACTGGATTTGTTAGAAAAACTAGAACCCATGAAGAAAAACCACCTCCAGTGCAGGCAGGTTAACAAGACACTACCCAAGTACGAGTCACCTCCATTCCTGCTGGCTTACGAGAGTTCTCAGTGCTTTCATTGGAGGTAATGGCTGTTATTCAGTGAGTGTTTCCTTTTTTCTTCAGCTATCAAGTTCTAGCCATTGGCAAGACCATGGTAAAGGAGAAGAAATCATCAGGTAATCCCCCCTTTTAAAGAAAACTCTGCACAGGCCGAAGTAAAGTCTGCTGATGGTAACAGACCAGTATGAGTTGGGGCTCTAGCAAGCTGCTCTATAAGGAGACCTGGGGCTCTGCTTAAATTATACTAGAGTGAAGACAACTCAACCTCCCATACTCTCATGTGAATGAGAATAGCTTTGAAATCAAAGAGTGATTTCAAAACTTGAAATTCATTAATCAAAAGGCCCCGTGCAAGACAGCAGAAATTCTCTTCCATCCAGGTTAACAGCCTAAACTCTTCTGATGTCCTCTGTTCACTCTCAGCTGCACCTCTGCTCGTGGTTCAGCCGAAGTTCTCCATACCCGAACCATAAGCGACATCCCAGACGAGGACTGGTGTCAATATTACCGCGTCCACTGGAAACGCAAGCAGGTCTGGAGATCTCCTTTCCTCCTGGCCCACAGTCGCCATCCGGTTGACCCTGGATCTCAGGTCCTTCTCACACGTCAACGTCCTCAACATCTCCTTGGGCAACCCACCGTGTGGCCCGGCCACCCCTACCTCGGCAGGAAGGGCCGCCCTCCCGCCTCCCTGCTGCCTCTCGCCTCCCCGCACACCAGCCGGGCGGCGTGCTTCTGCTTTGTGAGGCAAGGCTGTTAATGAAGATATTAACGAGGTTGCGCCCTAGACCCATCCTGAAGCGTTATTAACATATATCCCCCACAGTAACGGAGCGCTGCGCTGACCTACCCTCCTCAGCCACCCTAGGAACGTGCCAATATCACACCAAATTTAACAGTCCGAGCTCCCCGTTGCTCATTTTACACCCTTTGTCAGCACTGGGTAGTTTTCTTCGGTGATGTGGTGCAACCCCCGCCTTTTCAGCACACGAGCAATGTCTCGATTGAGAAGGAAATATCGAGACTTCAAGCTCTACAATGGCAGAGTTACCCAGCAGCAAATGGAAAATGCTGAGTTTAGAGCCACGGGAGCTACCCCCACGACTGCAGCGGGACTGGGGCCACCCCGGTGGTTGCCGAGGTTGGGGGGGTTTTGATGTGCTCGGGAAAATGCAGGAGCATGGGGGGAAACCCTCTGCCGAGAGAGCTGCCAGGGCCAGCTGAAGAGTGAGCCCTACACAAAAATCAAAAAAATTCAAGTATCCCTGGGCGTGGTGTAAGCTGCGGCTGCTGCTGCGATTTCCATCTCTCACTCTGCATTTGTATTTTAAAGGATGGAGTTTAACTGAGTGCCAGTAACTTGGAGGCAAGGATGAATCAATGGCCTGTGCCTCAGGCTTTTCCCATCATTGCAAATTGTGCCGCGGCAGGTATAAATTCACAGTAGAGTTTTTTTAATCTGCATAGGTACGGTCCAGCCTATTTCTTACTGCTGTGAAAGAAGAAGAGTAAACAAGAGAAAGAAAAGAAAGCCAACTTCATGCTACGTAAAGCAGCTTGCATCTTTGCCAAGAAAAATGTCACCCGGAGTCTGCATCCACATCTGTCCTCAAGCAGAGTGTTCTTGAATTTGCTCATACAGTGAGATGAGGCAGCTGCAATGTGCAGATCTACCCTCTACGGTATAATAAAGGACCTATCTGGTAATCTCACTCAAATCTGATGTCTTATTGCGGTAGTACTGTGCTGGGCCAGGTTTAAAACAGAATAGCTTCCCGTGCCATGACGGCTTGCTCGTGTTTAACACGGCGTGGTGGGCCAGTAATTCCAGTCCCGCCGTGTCAGCAGATTGCAGCCCCTGTCTCTGAGCGCAGAACAAGCACACGCTTAACTTTTCTATATCCCAACACCCCTTTATGTACGAATAGAGTGTACAAATAGTTGGAAAATGGCACCTTGTGGGGATTTACATGAAAACACTGCTTCGTTCTTGGCTGTGCAAAGGGTTTCCTTGAGACACTGAGTCTCAGCCGTGAAGTACAGAAGAAAGGTGGTCAGACTGCTGGGACCCAAAGTGCAATTTTAAACAACACGATATTTTAAACAATAGGATGCGGCCTTAATCTTTGCTTTAAACACACAAATCTGTTTTCATAATGTATCTAACTTTTAATAATAACACATCTTTAAAAACCACATCAGTTGTGCTTTTTATCCACCTAAATTTAAATGGAAAGGTGGTTTAGTGACAAGCTGATGCTAACGTTTCTTTTTAGCACTCAAAAAAAGCAATATTAAGGATGCAGAATAAACTGGCATTTTTTTATCTAGTGCTAAGGTGTGACTCATTAACATTTCAAGACAAGTTTCTGCTTGTAGGGTATAATGCTTTGTTTCATAATGAAACATTAGTGACAAATTTTGATACTTTAATACACCATTTCCTTCTTCAACAACTAATTACTACAATTAGCTTCCCGCATAGTAAATTCCTTCTCCCTCCCATCTTCCAGCCACGAGCCTGTGACAACAGGCGCCGAGCTGAAAAAATACTTTCTTCTTTGCTGTTCGGTCCTTGAGAGGGGTCTATGGAAGAACAACCCTTAACTTTTTAATTGGGAGGATTATTTAGACATCTTTTACTTAACATTTTCCTGGGAACCTCGAGGAACAAACCAAACGCTGAGCAGGGTTATGTGAAAGCCCCTTGGGTTTTTGCACAGCCCCCCGTGGCGTGCTGGGCGCCAGGGCAAAGCCTTGCTGCCGCGGGGAGGAAAACGGGATGGCCGTTCCTCACCCTGCTGAAAAAGATGAAATGCATTACCTGATATCCGAGTCTAATGGCTCTCTACAACCATAGGCGATATCCCTGGCATAACCTCACCAGCCCTGCCCGTAGGAGGTTGCTGGCTCCAGGGAGGATGGTGCGGCAGCAGAGGATCGTGCTGCCAGCGCGGGGGCAATAGCAGTTATCTCCTGGGGGACAGTGGAGGAGCTGCAGACCTGGACGCCTTGGGCCAGACTGGCCAGGTCACTCTAGATGCCTTTGCAATTGAAATCCTGCCTGCTTTTTTCCATGATGTTGGAGCTTCAGTACGTTTGCAATGTGACTCAGCAGACTTTTCTGTTTTCTGGGGATGATGGCTATACCACGTCTTGATCCTGCCAGATCCTGCTTTGCCCAGTCCTGCAAAGATTTTTAGGCTTATTATATTTCTCCTCTGTAAAGTCACAGTAAAGTTATATTATACTGATGTATTTGATGAAAGAAGAGGTACAAAGCCATTCGAGACACAGCAAAGCTAGCGGGGTCCGGCCGTGATCGGGAGCTGCTCAGCTCCTCAGGGCTCGCTGTGGCACTGCACGGAGCGGGAGAAGGAGCTTCGTGGAGGGGGAGAAGGAGCTTCGTCCTGGTGTTCGCCTGCAGGATTTCCTCCAAAACTGCCTGGCAATCACAGCTTTGTGTTCAAAAGGTCGTATTTCCCCAATTAAGGAGGCAGAATTCGTTTGCATTGCAAGAGAGGCAGTGCTTTTTGGTTTTACTGAGATCTTGCCAGGAAGACCCAGAAGTGGCTAAGCTGATATGTAATTGGGAGTGAGAGGGTGCTTCCCGAAAAATAATGAATAAAAAGAGTTTAATTTATATGCACAAAGATGTAAAAGCTAGAGCTGGTCCTTCAAGTGACGAGGTCAAGTCTCAGCTGCTCTTCTGGTGGATGAATTTTTAATTAAGTATAATCGAACTGTGTTACAGGTAGAAGATGAGACAAAATATTCCGATCAAATTAACAGGACAAGATCCTCTCTGAATCCTGTGAGACTGCCAAATCAAATCCTCCTCACCCCCTTTCACTCTCTCTTCCCTGTGAAACACTGCAAGAAATTTAAGTCGATTTAACCGCTTTAGGGTTGTAGTGCTCTTCTGGCACAGCACCTTGAGCCCAGGGACGTGCAGACAGTTAATCCCGGTCATAAACTCATTAACATCCACTTTAAAAGCTGTCCCTTCCTTTCTTGCACCCAGTTTCTTTATTTCAGTCCTCCTGATAGAAGCATTCCTCCTGATGTTAATTCAGTCGTAACTATATTGGAACATTTTTTTTCTTCTGCTACGACAACATTTTCCTTTCACTTACATAGGTCCCCTCCTCCTGCATTTCAGCTTTCACCAGAATTGCAGTCTTTTCTCTTAAAACAAACTTGCCTTTTTCCTAAGCACCAGCATGAACTAAGGACCTCCGAGGGTTTTCTGGTGGTCCATCTGAGAGGGGACAAACTGTCTTCAGACCCCAGACAGCAGGCATTTCAAGTCTGCCCAGACTGGAAAGGTTATTTCCAAGCTAGGAATCTGTCGAGGGCGTAAGGGCAGTAAGGGGCTCAGCAATCCCTCGTCCGCTCAGAGGCCTGATGGGGTGCAGCGCAGGACGCTGGAGGTCTCCATGCAGGGGAAAAGGTTTTCACGAGTATGAGATTTCTCACTCCATATTGGAGCTTGACACAGATTCTGCCATTTGCAGTTTCCTTTTTTTTTTTCCAAGCATATGAAAAATAATTTCTTTTTCCAAAGTTTTCCACCTATATATTTTGGAAAGGTTAAAATGATTTTGTAGTCTCAGAAAAGCGTGGGGAGACTGCAGAGCCTTAAACTTGTCCCCACCAACGGGCGTCAGGAGTGCCACGCTGCCCCTCTTTCTGCCCAGGGCAGCCCGCCAGGTATCTGTACTTCCCATCGCTGGGGTGTAACCTTACAGACAGATCCATTTTGAGTCAGAGGTTAGCTAAATGCATCACATATCATTCAGGTTTGGCACTTAGGATACTCTATTCTGGAAACGGTTAATAGCCAAGAGTACAATGATGACTTTTATAATTCAAAGTGACCCAAATCATTATGATATCTTTTACCAGTAGTCATCAATTTTCAGAGTAAGTTCCAACAGTTTTCTCCTGCTGGCTATAAAAGAACCGAACAAAAGGGTTTGCTAAAGGGGTGAGATATTTCATGCTTCTGCAATTTTCTCACACTCTTGAGATCCTGAAAATAATATGCACTCTCCATATTTCTCACTGCAAATGACAGCAGAAACTCATTAATTCATCTCGTAAAGAAATACAGGTAAAAATTATATTCCCTCCTCCTGCCTTCTGCTCAGCAAGATGATGTGATGTAGGAGACTGGAATGACTCTTGAAATCCAAGATACATTTCATTGCATTTATATTTTACTGACACAACTAAAGCTGCTTAAATGAATTTCCCTTGCTGCTATGCCCACAGCAGTGCCAAGCCCCTACCACTGAGATTTAGGTCTTCTGTGTCACATTTCTTCAGGCAAAGCAGTTCTTTTGAGAGACCTGAATGATTATGTCTTGCCCAGAAGATATTTCTTGTAGGTATCAGTGAAACTAAAAATCAGGAACTTGCAAGCAAAGAGTAAACTGGGTGTCTTGAAACTGGAGGCGGTGGGGGGGGAAAGAAGGAAAATAGAGCACTGGGAGTAGAGACAAGGCAACGAAAAAAAAAATATCCCTAAAGGATCTGGCTGTGAAAAAAAAATGAAGTCAGCCAAAGCCTGATTAGTAGCTGCGGTACCAGGGTGATCCCATTAGGGATGTAACACTGTTTTCATCTTGATATATTTTTGTGGAAGAAAAATTATCCAGCAGCAAGGGTGGAATTCTTAATGGAATAAGTATTTCATTAAATCCCCTTAACGAAAGAGACTGGAAAACAACAGAGCGAAAAAAGCTCTGAAGAAATTCAAATATGTAAGGAGGAGCTGACTCCTTCTGCCCCGCAAATGAAGGGAGGGACAGCAGAGTGGAGAGGACTCTCAGTTTAAATGAGGCAGTAATGGCTTTGGCTGGCACCTCCAGGGCTTCAGAAAGACACTCTCAAGATAATACACTGTTAATTAACATTCCCTTTCCCCAGAGGATCTTAGAGTCCAGTTGTTTTTTAGACCTACCTGAAAAATTGGGTTTAATTCTCTTTCCTGAGTTAAAATTCCACAAGTGCGAGTGCTGAGGTGAGGGAGAGACCCAGGGTTTGTCTCCAGCGGTGTGGCATGAGTAAGTTGATAAGGAATTTCTGGGAATAGAAATTAAGAAATTAGCTTTACCTTTTTTTTTTTTTTAAAAAAAAAACCTGCATGCCTTGCAATACACTGGAAAAAATATTGTGCCTTTAGGAAGTGGTTCAATGTGGAGTAAAGAACTATTTTACAAGTGCTTCACACCGCGTGTCCCAGCTGCACAACGCTGCTGTACTGCGCTTGGTACAAACGCAGGGCTGGGAAATGTCCCCTGAAGGAGCTTCTGCTCTTCCGCAGTGATTCAAACAAGAGCCTGGGAACACAAAAGACTTACACCCCTCCTAACGTTATCTTTTTCTTTTCCTCAGCTATAATACTTTGTGGATTTATTTATTTTTTTTTAACTGATGCTAAAGGCTTGTTTGGGGAACAAACTTTTGGGAATACAACTTTGTGAGATGAGTGCTCAGGGCTGAGCCCTTGTGGTTAAGGGGGATTCACAGTTTCACATTCTTTTTCTGTTGGAAATTGTTTCGGTTTCTTAAGTACACCACAAAAAAATTACATATTTGACATGGCTTTTAGAAAACACTCCCGCTCTGACCATGTTTTGGATAGGGTTCACCTCAACAGCTGAATTATGCTCGTTGTTGAGGCTGAGACAAGATGCTTGGGATTACCTCTGCCCTCTAAACGTCTTCTTCCTGCAGTTTAATAGATTTTCATGACGGGCTGTGTCAGAGAGGCTGAAATGGCAGACTTTCCTGGTACCTTGCTGAAGATGACAAACTGCTAAAGGATAACTTCGCACGGCCTTCCAGAGGACAACCATGCTTTCACCTTATTTTTGGAGATCGCTTGCCGTCTCTTGCCTTTCAGGATCATTATTTTCTATCAAGGCGGCAGCTTCTCGTTTTAAAACAAATATTGCCCTTGAAAGCATCGCATTGCCACTGATAAAATGATGTCTCATTGAGTTATCTCCATAAGCACATGTCAGCAATCGCTGTGGATAAATTACATACATCAAAGGCTTCTAATGACCATACTTTGAGTAAAATTAGCTTCCTGCGTTTGCATCATTAATTAAGCTCAACACCCCCCTTCCACATATGCTGCTTTCCCTAAGAGGCTATGCTGTCTACGAAGGATAAATTACTGCCCGTCTGCTCAGGTTCAGTTTTGATACATTGGGTACAGCAACACGATCTAGTTTGCATATACTTGTTCTGAGAGAGATCTTAAGTTGCACATATCTTAAGTAAACGCTGAAATATTGGATAAATTAAAGCTCAGTAGAGCTCACTGTATCTAGGTATTGGAAAACAGGCGTTATCCTGCACAGGTTCACTGTTTCTCACAGAATATTAGACATGAGGTTTTTTTTGTTTGCCCGGTCTCAGCGTGCAGAGCTGCTTGTGCGACGTTTTACACCCTTGAAGAGGTCTCATCACTCCGACACCCCAATGGTCAAGGTCCATTTGCCTTTATGGAGGCTCCAGGAGGGGAGCTCTCTTCAGGGAGCTCGTTTTGACAATTTGGGGTCAGATCTGGCACGTTACGGTGCGGAGGAACAGCAGAGCCCCGCGCGGGCAGCCTGAGCACCTTGTGCACGCAGGGCACTGGGTGCTCCCCAGCTCCTTCCTCCAGAGATCATCTCACCGACAGAGCATGCAGGGGGATTCAGATGGGGGAGAGTGGTGAAGAAGTGCCCGTCACCCCTTGGATGAAGCAAGGCACGCCCCAGCCGAGGGGTACGGCTGTGTCCACTTCCCTGCAAATAAGCAGTGGGATAAAAAAGCTGGGCTTGCAATAAATTTTTTTTTAAAAAAAACAAACAAACAAAAAACCAAAACCCCAAACCAGGAGTAAATGGACTTTACAGATCACAAATTAAAAATATATACCTTAAAGTAAAATTTTTTATTACAAATATCACACATCACACCTCGTTACTTCTTCCTTGCTCAGTGAATGCCTTGCCCTCTCGCTTTAAGCAATCTAAGGCACTTAAATAGTGAAACTTTTGTTTTGAATAACATCATTTTCTTAACAAATTCTTGGCCCTAAACTCTGCAATTGCGACCTTCTAGGCAGCGTGACAAGGCCCTGTGTCACTGTGCTCCAGCTGCCCTCCATCACCGCCTCGGTCCTCTCCCGCAGCACCTGGGAGCAGTGCCTCAGAGAGCTGACAGTTATTCTCAGCTTTGCCTTCATGACAGCTGGAAGGTTTCTTACAAATAAACGCTTTGCTGTATACGGCAAAGCCAACCCCATTCACAAAGCTGCTTCCAGAACTGTGTAAGCCGAAGGTAATAAGAGCAATTGGTTAGAAAGAAAAAAAGCAAGCAAATTAAAAAGTGAGTGGAAATTGGCAGGCGTCAGCAATAAGCCAATTTCTGAGCAAATTAAAGCAGAGTGGTACAAAGTATTTATAGAAACAAAAGCCGCTCCTAATCCTTTTAGAGCAGGAGCCTGCAAAAATTGTTATGCAACATCCACCCAGGGAAATATTTATCCTTAAAGAAATTGAACTCCAGAGTTAAATATGTTTAAACCACGTCCCCATCTTTTTGACACATACACAACATACCATGAGTTTAAAGAGGACCTGCCAGATCACTAGTCCAATTGTAGAGGTAGATTAAAATCCCCTCAGATCTAGACCAGTATGCCTCACTTGTTTTTCTGAAACATTTTTATTTTTATTTTTTAGGTTTTCCAGCACTATCAGAATTCTGGAGTAAACAGGCAAAACCCAAAAGTCCTAAAAAGAGTGTCTTTGAGGTCAAACTTCAGCTGAGAAAGTCCTCTCAAAAATCTGCTAGCAGTGAGTCCAGCCATCCACTGCTAGCGGGGCATAAAGTTTGTGCTTCGTGTTTCTTTGTTTGGAAAGATCAACAGTGGCTTGGTTTTGAAATATTTTTTTTTAATTAGCTGGTAGAGCCCACAGGATTCACCTAATTATATATAAAGGTATGCCCTAACCGCAGGGCCAGCTGCGATTCATTCTCCTTTGGCTTCCTTTGTAACCTGGGCTCATCTAACCCACCGTTCTGTGAGCCTGTAGCCACCTGCTAGGAGAACAGCTCTAATTCCCATTTCCCCCCCAGATCTGACTTTGCCAATCAAGCAATAAGAGGTGCTAAATAGGCAGCTTGTGCTTCCTGCTTCTCCATCAGCTCCTCACCCAGAGCAAGGTCAGCTGTGGCACGTGTTTGCTTTTCAGCTCCTAAGGTCTCTATGAAGCGGTTTTGTAATGAAACCAGCCTATTTTAGGGTGGAGGGCCTCACTGCAGGAGCTAGAACTGAAAGCCTTCAGCAGAGGTGAGTATATGTGCCTTGTTGTATTGATATTGTCCTTCTTTCCCTATTTGAAAAGCTTTTTATTAGTGAGAGATGAGCAAAGCAATGGCTAAGTGAGTCAAGGTACTTTTCTGAGTATTCAGTGTATAATTCTTGGTACAGAATAAGCAAGGAGTTATGGTTACTTCAACCTTCCAGCCAGGATCACAGATTTAAAATACTGAATAGTGTCAGATAGTACGCTCAGTGTAGGTTTGCTGGCATGCTATTTTATTGTGAATTATTTACTTCTGTCAGACCTGGACTTTGGGAATCACGCGATGGCACGAGGTTCTCTCCGGCTCATTTTTATACTGTAGAAATGTTAGTATTATCAGTAATACCTGCTATGGGGATTAAGGACAAAAAAATGCTATGAGCTTCTTATTAAAACCTGTCACTATCTATAAATTCATCTTGTGATTTATGGAGCCTTTTGGATTAGAAACCCTATGGAGGCTGGTGAGGAAGGTATCCCTCTGACTCCCAGTTCTCCCTCTGTTTTTCCAGCTAGTGTTATCTTATCTGTGCTCCTGAGGTGAAAACCCATGAATGATGCTTGGCTCCTTTAGTGCCCAGCCCTTTTTATGGAGGTTTAATTTATACTATTCTTGCGAGAATAAGAATCTTACTTTCTATGAATATTTCAAAAGGCTTTAAAAGATGATTGCTGTTTTAACAGCAATTGTAGATTTTTCCAGCTTTATTTTCTAAATAATTTGAAAGCAGGAGTAGAAAATATTATCAACTTGAAAGAGCATCAAGAAAATGTGTTCTTATGCAGCACTTGAACCTTCTTGAAATGTGAATGAAATGAGATAATGTGTATTGTTGGGGTTTTATGTGGCTAATTAGTCCTACATGTCTGTTGGCTTTGCTTCAATAGCTGTAAGGGATGTTACGGAGAATTGAGATTTGAACCTGGTTTCTGCTTCACAAACATTTTTAAGGCACACAGTCTGGATCCAAATCTGGGCTCTGCGAAAGCGTGAAGATCTTTAATTTGTTTGCAGCCCTCCGTAGTTCCCCTGCTCGTTGCAGGGGAAGGGTCCAGGGCTCGCGGACTCTTCGATGGTCACCAGCACGTGGCCCCCGCAGCACGTTCCTCACCATGCGTGCTGCCAGTGCCTGTCGGCTTCTGCCTTTTTGAGCTTCTGCCACACAGTCTGATATTTCCTGATGCATTTTAGCTGTAACCCAGAGCCCACAGCTTTAGTGCCAGAATGAGATTTGTGTGTCACTCGGAAAGCCTCATCTCTTATGTGTAACTGGAGGGGAACTGGATAGCTCTCTGCATGCAACATATAATGTTTGTATACAAGACATAAAGATCACAGAGGGTTATGCCTTCACCCCAGTGTCCTCCTGAGCATCCTCATCCTCTTTGAGATGAAAAAATGGCTGTGTAGGTTTTGTCTGAAGAAAAAACAGGTACATGTGTGGTGCAGCCTCTCCACCTCGCGTACTTGGCTTCCTCTTACAAGATGATAGTGTGCCTGAGGACAGGAGCAAAGACATCTTTGTGAGACCCGAACATGTTTTTGGCAAGACACAGTCGTAAAAAGTTACATGTTTAATGTTCTTCTGATCCCCTCTGCTTTTTGTTGTATGTTTTATGGGTCTACTGTTGCTTATGAAATGCCTAGAATGTTATGGTAGCTTAGGACCGTAAAAAATTAGTTTACTATGTTTTCTTTATTATCATAAAACCTTTTTCCAGACCTTCTGTGACCGTCTCCAGAAGGAAGTTGAAATATATTCTTTTCCCCTTGTTAGCTCAGGAGGTCGCAGCTGGAGAGCTGTGATGGGACGCTGGAGGAAGCTGCCTGGCATCTCCCAGCGATGCACCCAGACCGTCAGTGTGTGATGTGATTTCGGGCTCTGAGTTTGCTCCGCTGCATAGGGGCAGCTTAATTTGTTTGCTGGGCTTTTAATGAATTGTAATAATACTGCTGCTTACCTGTGAGTAATTCTGTCGGGTGGCTTTCCACTGCCCTAGGAATAAATCAGGATTGTGGTCTTTCTCTGAAAAAGTACTTCTGGGAGGAAGGATCCGAGTAGTGTGTGTATGGAATAGTCAAATAATATATAGTACAGCACCCATTGGGCTGTCGGAGACTGGCTATAAAATGTTGAACTCCTTTAATTTCCACTAACTGCAAGGGAAGCCAGTCTATCACTCGACAGCTTTTGGGGGTGAAGCGGTGCGAAAAGATTGCTCTTCTGGTTCGAAAGGCGCAGTGCTAAAAGCTGACGTTGCAAGGGAGCTGAAAATTTTCTAGCTCAAGATCTGTGTGTGGTTTCCACCAAACCTGTTTCCGTCGGTCAGTCATGACTGGGCAATGCTACTTTTTGCCCAAATAAACTCACAGAATGATGTTGTTTCTGTGCCTTTATTGGGTGGGGGAGCCTTTTTAGGAGGGCTGGAGCAGATGATGCTGCTCCTCTCTCCCTCCCTTTGATTGCATCCCAAAAACCTCCAACTTTGGAGATCTGCCTTCAGCCCTAGCGGTACTGCTCCAGTTGTGTAAGGAGTAGAATAATTACAAATAAACCCCCCACTTTCCCAGTGGTTCATCTCATTCTTGGATTTCGCTTTAAACTTGAGCAAGCTTTTAAAAACTATTTGGTGAGACAGCCGCTTGCACCTCATATTTCGCCCCTTAAAAGAAGGTATTTGTGAGTCATCTTAGACGGCATCTACGCCTCAGTCATTTAAACTGTGAACTGAACAGATGCCAACTTACCGTCACCATGAAAACAATATGTCAAGGTATATGTTGTCCCAAACTGCAAAGAATAAAAGAAAGCCTTATTAAGAGACAGCGTGCCACCCATTGCAGAGCCTCTGGCAAGGTCCAGGTTCTCTTAAAAATATTATATAGCTGGAAAATTACAGGCAAAATCATAACAGCTTGTCGTACCGTGTGGTTCTCTGGAATGATTTAAAGCTTGAAATCTGTCTTGCCTGATGTATACCAGCATTTGATTAAATATGTCCTGCAGCTCTATCTCTTGGCTGTTACTGATAGCTCTTTGTTTTTTCCTCTTGTCACAATAAGGTGCCATGCTTACAGCTACTTGTGTCAAGGTAACAAAATACTGACGCTTGTTCCTTATAGCTTAAAACAAAAAAAAAGGCTAATAAAAGGCCCTTCAGGTAGCCCATATCCTTTCTGAAACGCCCTTGAAAGGCAAATCTGGCATGAGAGATGTTATTTTAGCACCGTTATTTTTGTTTTGCTCCACAAGAATCTGAGCGTAGACTGCCGTGTCCGTGCAGCGTGTCTTTTTAGCCAAATGGCACGCTGCGTCTTTGGTGTTGGCTCGCGCCCTCCTTCTCGTGTCAGCACTGCTGGTGTGGATTTTTATCTCTTGTCCTTTAACTTCTGGACTCTGTAAATCAATTCTAAGCTTGACTAACTAAAATTAGGTTTGTGGTGCCTTTGTGGAGAGATGCTGGAATATGACAGCCGGACATCATCCTGCCTTGGGTAGTGAGGAGGAGGGTAGAGCAGACCTATTTGGAGTCACCAGCAAGCACTGGTTTGCTCTGGGAGGTGGAAAGGGGATTTGTCCTTGTCTCCTCTTCTTCCAATACAGTTCTTAGTGCTTGAACTGATCATGTCACTGCAACTCACAGACTAAAGATTTACCACTTACTTTTTTCCTGCCTATTCCACAGGATGTTTTTTGCTATTATTTTGGACAAGTTTTGTCCTGTACCACTTCTTGCAGCTGGCTGGTTATAGCAGAGGGCTGGTGTACAGAACAGTAACTGCTGTCTGTGTTGTGCTCCTGCCGTTCCCAAGCAAGCACGGGGGTGTTTTACCATTTCAAATGGTAAGCATTTAGACATAAAATTCTTGTTTGGGTTTTTCCATAGTTGTAAAAGCCATCAAGACACCTGCCTTCTCTTCCCGCGTAACAGTTGAAACAGCTTCAGATTGTTTACTGTCAATATAATCCAAAGTAATACTGTTGTGCTGCCTTTTCACCTCTGGCACAGGCATCAACATGCGGAAACATTACAAATTGTAAGAGTTCAGCGCTGTGCCCTCCACCGGAATGTTACTTTCCTTTTTCTGCTTCTGGGATCTTGATTTCCGATGGAAAACAGATCGCTGGCTGAGGGTAAGCACTTGAGAGGGACAGTTTGGTTTGCTTTGCCCAGGCGTGTTGTAAATCTGTGTGTGGGCTCCCACGGCTCAGCTCACCCAGCTGAACGTAGACGCCCAGTGGCATTTTACCCTGATGGCCTCCAGCATGTACCAAAGCTGCGGGTTTCCTTTATGTCCTACATCACACCCGCTGTCCTTGGGTGGATGCCTTATACCCAGGGTAAATCAGATGGCATCGGACAGCTGTGTTTGGCCAACAGAACCAACCTTAATGAAGCTTAAACAGGTAGCACGGTCCTAAAATGAAAACCTGCTTTCCACAGTGCTGGGCACTGATTTAGACTTGAAGTTGCTGAATCTCTTTAGCCTACCTGATGCCACGTGAATTGCTGCGATTGCTGCTAAGATTAACTTTGTGAATGCTGAAGTCCCCAGGCAGCTTGTATGGGGGAGGCTATGGTGTTCCTTAGTGGTGAGTTAGTAACCACAAAAAGGACCGGAATGGCTCAGATCCTGAGGCAGGTATGAGATGATGGGGGTGGGGGGATACCTGCTGAGGACCAGAGGTCTGTCCCAGTTGCTGCGGGCATTGGGACTGGGCAGGTCTTGCCTGTCTGTGGGGTCATTTGTAGTAGAAGGGAGCGGCGTGCCCACAAGCTGCTGCTCCTGGAGACAAGGAGTGGGAAGAGAAGGTCTTGGGTTCCGACTGCTGCAGAGGCCACCCTGTGCCGTAGGGCATGGATGGAGATCTGTCATCAGGAGACGGAGGAAAGCCTTCTCTGAACTGGCTCACCAATCCCTACCACAATGGAAAACCTTCTGTTTTCAAGCGAAACATAACCACTCTATACCTTGTAACGTGGGGGGCATGGAAATAGCAGCAATCAACTGAAATCCCTGAGTGGTTCCTGGAACACTTCAATATGCTATCGGTTGTGGTCATCTTGGATTGAGGTCGACCTGTTGCCTTTCACCGCCTGTGACTATAGCCGCTGTTATGAGATGGAATAGAAAAACTGTCTGAAAAGCCTCTGAAATGCCTCTAACAAGGCACTGAAGAAGGAAAATGAGAGGAGATCTGGAAGATAACTGGAGATCTGCTACTCCAGAGCGAGCATGCTGTGTGCACCGGTTCGTGCCTCGCTTACAGCTGCATCTCCACACTACATCCTTTCTTCAGTAGTAGGTGCTTTGAGTGTGTTCTTCTTCTCCCATGTCTAGGTTCACATCCTGCTGTTTTCAGAGGCCAAACTGGTTGTAGGCCAGGGATCCTTAGCCACAGGGACATGGGAACTGATCCTGATATGGGGGTACTAATCGCAGCCCACCTTAGCAAACAGGCAGCTGCCCTTGCCGGCTCTTGCTCCCACACGTGCACTCGCATGTCATCACTCATTGCAGTTCCTTGCCTTATTTCTTTCCTGAGATAGGAGTCACTCGATGCTTAAAACTATTGATAACATGGGTAGAGCCAAGGTGAAAGAGCTGGAAAGTGGTGATAAATGACTGTCATAAAAGAGCTATTTAATTTACCTCTACCCAGAGACTTCCTCCACCTTCTGGTTTTCCAGTTTCCTTAGAAACTAGGGGACTTGAGAATTTTGGTACTGATTAGAAAAAAACCTAGTGTTTCTCTGATTGTCTGCCTACTGAATATAACACATTGATACTGAGTTCAGGACCTTGCTTCACTCTATCAAAAAATACTACAGTGCTCAAATAATTTGTTTGATCTTTTAATTCGCGTTCTAAAGTGAGTTCCAGAATAGGTGAAGATAATTTCTAGATTGCTAGAGAAGAAAATCTGTTTTAAAGGGCTGGAAAGTAATGTTTAAAACAGTTCCCTCTTACAGATGGTGATATAAACAAGATTATTTTTTTTATTTCCATTTTGGAAATATTTCTAGGGTTACTTCTATAAAGCTTCCACTCCAGAGACATTCTCTCCTTCCCAAATTCAGATTTTTCATGTCCCCAGAACTTGTTTTATTTCATAGGTGGAAAGCTGAGAGCAAGTAGCAGTCTGTGCATGTCTGTGGGCTGTGCCAGCAGTGTCCTTCCCATGTCTCACCTGAGAAAACAGTGAAAGTAGCTAATCTTGACATAAAATCCTGCACAGTAGAATTAGTTAAAGCCAGAGCGAATGAGAATTTCAAAAGGGTTTAAATGGCTCTGAGTTTCAAACACATTAATTGAAATTCACGATATATTCCCATTCTGTTATAAAAGATCTGCTACCTTTTATATGAGTGCACTAACTGTAAATGCTGATTTCTCAGAAGTGCTGTAATTTGTCTTGTGTTGGCAGCTATCATAGTGCTCTTCATAAAAAGCCCAGTGCTAACCAGATATGGTTCTGGGCTGATGTTTCCAGCTCCCGTACTCTCCACTACTGTCGTGGTTCAGCCCCAGTCAGCAGCTCAGCCCCACGCGGCCGCTCGCTCGCTCTCCCACCCCTGTGGCATGGGGAGAGAATTGGGAGAGCAAAAGTAAGAAAACTCATGGGTTGAGACAAGAACAGTTTACTAATTAAAAATAAAATATTACCATTCCCATTATTAATATTACTAACAATGATTATGATAATACTAGTAATGATAATAAAAAAAAAGAAAACGATGAGGAAGAGAAACAAAGCCCAAAAGCAAAGAAAAAAAAGAAACCCCAAAACCCCACAAGTGATGCAACCGCTCCCCACCCGCTAACCAACGCTGCCAGTTCCTGAGCCATGATTGCCCCCCCTCCCGGCCAACTCCCCCCAGTTAATATACTGGGCATGACGTCATATGATATGGAATATCCCTTTGGCCAGTTTGAATCGGTTCCCTTGGCTGTGCCCCCTCCCCTCCTGGCTTCTTGTGCACCCGGCAGAGCATGAGAGGCTGGAAAAGTCCTTGACTAGTTCAGCCCTACCCAGCAACAACCAAAGCATCAGTGTGTTATCAGTGTTATCCTCATGCTAAGTCCAAAACACAGCCCTGCACCAGCTACAGGGAAGAAAATCAACTCTGTCCCAGCTGAAACCATAACAACTACCCACCCAGAAACCCCAGCAGCGTGGGCAGGCAGCCCGGCAGGGATTTTCACAGCCTTGGGATGCCAAAACCCACCTTTCTTCCCCAAGACTCAAACCTGCACAACAGAGGGGGATCTATGGGAAAATACAAACTATGTACACTTCAGGTACAGCTAAAATAAGGGACAATACAAGCTGCCTTTTAGTTTGCCTTGCCCCAGAGCGCTTTCAGGCCAGCAGCACGTAGCTGGTGTGTGAGCCCTGCCTGGAGAAGATGGCCAAGACGCTGCTGGAGCAATACGCGTACCATGCTTTAGGGCTGCGTAACTGCGGCCCGCGTGCCTCTGCCAGATTATTGTAACGATGCTGAAATTATTGCCAACGCACCAAGCCGCATCCCAACACAGGGCACAAAGTCTAGGGCTGGCTCCAGCGACAGAGTGCCCGACCGCAGGAGAGAGGACAGGACGTAGCTAACTGGAGGCTAGCTGGAAATGAATGGCACGGACGCTGGAGGGTGCGGTAATGCCCATGGCCCAGGTCCTTGTTAGCAACAGTGATTTCATGCTACGGTGCAAAAATCTTTTGGTAAAGAAGCTTGGGGACTTGGTCATTTACACAGCTAGAAGGTTTTAGATGCTTGTCTGTCTTCTGCCTGCATAAGCAGACATTTCTTTGAGACAACAATATGAAAAGAATCAAGGTTCTGTGTTGGGAACATGGAGATGCAGCATCTGCAACACACCCGAAAGTGTTTAGCTGGTCGGAGGGACTGAACAGTGATAGCAGAGGTTGAGACACTGTGTTCCTATGAAGATACCCACTTGGATCTGGGTATAACCCCATGCCAGGGGCTGCAGCTGGAGTCATCCCCAAAAGCCACTATTTGTCTACGTGCTGCTCGGTTTTGTTAACAGGCTTTGTCACGAGGCGCCCAGAATGGTCTTTGCTGTAATTCTTAAGTCTAATCCAGATCTGCAATTATACTTTGTTATGAAATATAATATTTTAAGAGAATATTAGCTGAAAATTGTACCCCATTTTTAGGTAAGAAACACTTTTTGCTGTCTTTTGGGGGTGGGGTGAAGGAGCTGGACTGAAGGAAACATCTTTGTTCAGCCCCTTACAGCACACCCAGTTCAATTACCTGTCATTTAAGGGGAAGAGCAGCCTTTCAGATCTGAAGTCACATAATCGTTGCAAAAATCTGTGGGGAGAAACTAAATACCTTGGGAATAGTTGGTGCTGGCCTCCTGTATAGTTTAAAGTGCTGAGAAGTGTCTGAGAGAGGTGTCAGCGTGAAGATTAAGAGGAAATTTCCCGAGGCAAAATACTTGTGGGTCTTAAAATGTTTTCTTTGCTTTCAGAAAGTACACTTGCCCAAATGTTTCCCACATGGGCTGAAATACTAGTTTCTCTACAGATGGTATAATTTCATACCTGGCACCAGAGGGTAAAACACATTTCAAAAATGGGCAGGAGGAGGAAGCTAACCTTGGAGTCAGGGGCTCTATAAATCCTGATGTTTTAGCTTGGAAAGTCTTCTGACATTATGCTCCAGCGAGCACTATTTTAAGAACCTTTACTTACTTGTTTTCCACTCTACCTTGGCTTTTTTGAAGTACCGTTACATCTATTTCAGCTTGCAATGTTATTTCTTTGTCACTACGGTAACATCAAAACAGACGTGCCAGTCTCAGAAAAACGGAGGAGAGGTTATCAGCCAAACTGCTACTACAACAGAATGCTTTATTAACATTTTTTTTTTACTGTCATTTGGAGATCATCCACAAAGGCAAAGAGAATAAGTCTAAGAAGATGATGTGGATCAATTGTTTTCTCTTTAAGCAAAGCGTATCTCTGCTGCTGTCCCTTCCCTCGCACTGGGGACCTGAAATCCTCCCTGTCCTTGCAGTTAATATCTGGAGGTCGCACTGGTGGAGTAACACCTAGAAGGATATCTTTGCCTGATAACTTCTAACACTATGAGCTGTGGTAGCCCTTCAGTTGAACATTTTTATTGTGGACCTGACCTCTCTCCTGCTTCACAGAAAAAAACACTCAATTTTTTTCACCCATCTAGAACATTTACACTCTAAACTTCCAAAGATAACTATTCCCAGCTTCTTGAAGTGTCATACTTTGGTATGCTCTTGTCTCTCTGCATGCAAACAGGCCATCAGACCAGCAGTAGGAACTGCCTGGCTTGGTTAATGGCATGCTTGTCTACGTTGGCCATGCTGGAGCATCCTTCCCCAGCTCTTCCTTCCCCATTTGCAGGCTGGGGCTCTAGGGCAAGATCAAAGGCTTTGCTACCTCCCCCCACCATGATGATAGCTCTGCTTCTCTAGGGCCAGTACAGGCACTGTGACATGTCTCTGTTGGGCTTTTCTCCTGGCCACCACCTGCCAGGCCAAATCCTGACCAAGGAGCAGCTGTCTCCAGCCTTGTATTAGTAACTTCTTCCATGCTGGCCCCTAAAACTAAAAATGGGCTTTTTCTTCATAGTTGCCTAAAGGATTGCACCTCTTTCATTCCAAGTTTTGCAGATCTATGATTCTCTTGCAAAGCATTTCAGTTAATAACTTACTAATGGAGAAAATAATGGTGTGCGCAGCATAAAGGTCTGAGACTTGATCCTCTCTGGCCTACCAGCATGTGCAGGAGAGAAGCTACGTACCGTATTGTTGCTCCGTAAAGTCTTTGATCTCCGCAGTTTTGTGGCACAAATGTCTTGACTTGCTGTCTTGTATCTGACCAAGAAGCAATTTGCTTTGGCCTGCAGTCGCACTCCGAAATCCTTATCTGGAAGGATTGTAAATTGTATGATAGGAAGCTTCACGTTAGAGCTTGGGATCGAATAGACTTTATAGTCCTGTTTGCTGCCAGTGCAGTAACTCAGTAGTCAAGGTCATTTAGTTCTGAGTTGCAGTTTAAGTTGTGAATCTTACAAAGGAAAGTTGCTTGACACGTGGTTTTATAACTTAATATTAAACAAGTCAGTCTGCAAATGAATCAATATTGTAAACAGAATGATAGTGGCATTTCCCCCCCGCCCCAGTCCTTTTCCTGACTACACAATCCTTTGCCAAGCTGAATTAACACTTTTTTGGTTTAAGGGTATTAGCAGCCCAGTAATTAGTACCTCGCTGGGGTCACTAGAGGTCAGAGGAATAACCTTATCTCTTTAGAAATCTACTATTTTTAACACTGTTCCTTCATGCAGCTGAGCTTGCATGCTCTCCTGTCCTGTATTGCACAGCTATTTTTTTATTTACTCCCATTTGCCAATATTAGCAGCAGTGCTGGAATAACAGAATGGAAAGTATTAATTTTCTCCGCAAGAGTTGCAACTTATTAGTTTGGTCTTATTAAACTGATCGCAAACGACTCGCCCTCTCCTAATGTGCTCAGCCTTTCTTTTCACTGAGTCACTATGAACCAAATGCCAGCGAAGCTCATTTGTCGTATCTTGCTCTTTACAGAGGAATAAGATGTTCATCTTCATCAGTTTCTGAACCGTCCAAACCTGCGCTGCCTGTTGCTTGGCTTGTGATCCTCAGTGCCGGAGTGATGTGGGCCAGGATGGTCTTCACTCTTAATCACTCGTGCATAGCCTCAGCAGGGTTTTGCTGTAATAACTCCATACAGCAAGCACTGCATATCTGAGTGCTTGAAATAAATACTTTGGGAGGGCTTCAGAAATGGTTTGGTCAAAAAAAAGAAACAAACCCTACACCCATTTTGTATATAATACGCACTTACTGTTGCTACTCCTGACTAGCAAATATTTGTAATTGCACCTCAAATCGATGCAGTCGATTTAGCATGCAGGACTATGACTTGCTTGCTTCCTAAAGGGTTTGCAGTGGGGCCATTTTTTCCATTTTAAAAAAAGCATCCAGAAGCATCCTAGTTACAGTGACTCCGACGTTAAACTTCAAATGGCTGAAATTCAGTAACAGCTTTTGGAAATTGTTCATTCCTATTTTTTGAGTTGAACAAATGGCAAATTTTAATTGGCGACACTGGATACCTAACAGGACAAAAGCACCAATAAAGGCCATGCTGTATGTGCCCAAATGAAGACAGAACAATATAAAATACAAAATTGCTTCAAATATTGTTATTGTGCAGCCACATCCCGCGGAGCTGGCTGCCTACGGATGCTACCCTGCGCTGCAAGCGCATGTCGGTGTGCATGTTGCTTCCGCTCTGAGTGCGGAGCAAAATCCCTGCCTGCCATGGGGAATGAAATCAGCAGAGAGCTGCCAATGATTTCTGTGTGGTCCTGTATGTCCCAGCCATGCTTTGCTTGTAGGAATTAAATACATCAGTACAACGAGCAGTCCTTAAGGTTAACAAAACGTAGAAGTCTTGAGTCAAAGTTCCCCTCCTGCCTGCAGAAAATGGCGAAATAAGGACATAAAACTGCTGCATCGAGTTTTATTTACAGACTGCAGGCACCTTGCATGGTTTACACACAGCGTAAATCCCTCTGCATTTCAAATAAGCCATTTGTGTACCTGGATTAAGTCATTTGAATCTGCTTGTTGGGGAAAGTGCTTGTGAACTGAGCAGATCTCTTTAGCAGTACATAGGTTTTTCAAGCTATTTTCATTAATGAAGTTTGTGTTTGCAGAGATTTGTCTTCAACTCCAAACGAAGGTATTAAGTGCAGAAAATCAAATCAGTGTGTTAATTGTACAAACAAAGGTCTAAGTCTGAGGCTGAATAATAATAATTTAAGCAAACTATGTACTTATATACAAGTGCATGTCCAAGTCATGGTGTTTCTACTTATTTGTGGGTTGAGAGGCTTTCTGAACTCTAAAAAGAAGCCATTAGCAGACCTGAGCTCTGCAGCCTGCACTCTGGGGTTGGTTTTCTAACGTGGTTCTGGTTTAGGACTTGAGGTTTGGTTTGCCTGTTTCTACCAGCGATAATTCAAAAGCCCACGATAGGACACCAAACCAGTGTGCATTTTAATTGATTTACAGTGGAGAAATGAAAGAAAGGACACAGCCAAACTCAAAACTGCAAAGCCTGAATGCTTTTAGAAAGAAGTTGAATAACGTAGTTGGCTGGAGAACTACAACTCAAAGAATACAACTCAAAGAATATCCCTTCGCAAGCCAGGAGTGCTCTTGGAGAGCAAGCAAATTCAGTCCCTTGAATGGAAAGGTCCTAGAGACACTGAGTCTTCAATAACATTATTTGATTTGTGTCATATTTTTGGTTTTTTTTCCTCTCATTCTGATGTAAAGCAACTTGAGGCATGATGGAGCGTTATGAAAAGGGAGGCTGTATCCTGGGGCAGTGGAAAAAGCAAGTTGTTTTTCTATATGTAAGCTCTGCGCTGGCCTTTGACGAGCAAACAGTGGCTGGAGATAGGTGTACTTTCTCACTCGTGGGAGCCACCTTCTCTGGGTGGACTGCAGAGGTGTATGAAGAATTTAAGCTCATGTAAACTAAGGCAACAACAGCTTGCTGCTACCTGCACAAAATTCAGCTTTGCATTAGTTGCAGAGAAGCTTTCATTTCCCATCAGACAGCGATTTCATTATGGGCTTCTTTCTTTTGAGTTAAGACTGACTGGAGAGTTTTGGGTAGCATAGCTAGAAAGACTTCTAAAGAAAAATACAGCCTGTGGGTTAATGAAACTTCAAATCCTTGTGACAGCCTCTGGCAGTGCATAGTTAAGATACTTAATCCACTGTTTGCAAGCAGTGCTCTGCTGGGCAGTGCTTACTGCAGTGATCTTCAAGTCTTGACCTTATGGCATTCCTCCATGCTTCTACTCCCTTTCATAATTTCCTGTGCTCTTTCACCCCTTCCCTAGACCTCTGTGACCTTTGCTATTTCTTTATTCTTCGTTTCACACTATTGCGTCCATCAGAGGTTCCCGTAGGCATTAGAGAAGAACAGTGCTTTAAATCCTCTTGTTTCAGAGTTCTTTAGCATCTACCTGCATCGCGTGCCCATTGGTAAATTCTTTTTTATATGTTTTCCAACACCCTGGAGACTGTCTTTACAAAATTTAGTCACAGCTGTTCTGAAGTCTTCAACATATAAGGGCACTGACCCAGGTGATACTGCTTTATTATACTGCCTTAAACCGGGCCTGCTCTCTGAAGAGCTTCTCCAAAGTAGACTGTGGCTCTTGGGGCCAATGTGAGAGCCCATTTATCCCCTTAAAAGTATGTGGATGATTTTCAGAGGCATTCAGTTCTTTTGGGGATTATGGCCGAGGTGCCTTGGATATTTAGTGAGGTTTTTCTAATGGTACCAGCGTCTTCTCGAGTGCCTTTAATATTCTGTTTGATGAGAAGCATTTGCGTTTTGCTCCTCACTTCAGCTGATAGCTTAGCTGATAATTGTGTGTGGTTTTTTGTTTGTAACATTCATCCACGCACTCGAGAAAAAAATGTTATGAGTCAATCTTATAATAAAGCTGAAGTAGATTTGATATCTCTCAACAAGATATCCAGGATGGGAAAATCAGCTGGAGTTCTCCTTATTTCTCCATGGCCGTACACAGGAACCATAAAAGTGGTATAAAATGCGACAACAGGCTTGTAAAAGCCAACTGTTCGGTTTCTATGATTCACTCAAGAAACCAAAGTGCTCTTCAGTTCACTGGAATGTAAAATAAAACCCAGGTTGCGAGGACCTGGCTTGCGATCTGATCAAATGCTGCCCAACCTCCAGGCACGAACACCTCCAGCGGAGTACAGAAACCCTTGTCAAACACTGAACTTCCCCGTGAACCCAACGTGCTCGGGGTGGGCTTTGAAGCAGCCCAGCAGCGAAGCCCTGAGGACAGGGATGCGTATTAGTCCAGGACTATGGATGGTGCCTGCAGGCGCGATGAGCTCACGGCTGGAGGAGAGATCGAAGCCCAGCAATGCTTCCACGCTCTGCTTGAAACGGGGCCAAACCAGCAGGAATTGGTTCATCCTTTCAGGAGGCGAGAAGCTGGCCTTTTTGCTTTGAGAAGTCAGACCTGTGTTAGGTTTAAGTGCTGCTTCTCGCCGAAGGGATTCAAACTCTCTCCTCTTGCCTGCGATGGAAAGCGACTTAGCAGCACCAGGCCCAGGAGCACCCCACCACCATGGGCGCACATGGCTGGCGTGGGGCAAAGGGGACCTCTCGTGTCGTCTCCCTTTCTGGCTGGGAAAACCTCAACAAATTCTTCCTGAGAGTTGCGCTAGCCTCCCTTAGAGAAGGGCAGAGTGTGTGGCTGTGAGAGGGGAGGGACACGAAACTGGATTTCCTTCATATGGAGGACAAATCTGGATCTCGGGAAGACACAACCCCAGGTTTCTGGGGGTCTTTAAAACTGAAGATGGATGAAGACCAGCACTTGGCACTACCACTTCTGTACTAGATGTCTAAACCCTTCCCCCCCAGTATATCTGAACATCCCCTTTGTTTGGCAAGGTTAACGCTCCCCTCCATTTTTCAAGAACGGTACCAGAATTAAGAATTTCAGAATAGGAGTCCAGGTGTTTAGATTTGCAGAGGAGCTAATATGTGGGAAAGGAAACACAAAACATTGTGTTAGGCAGAATAAACATGTTGTGAGGCTTACAAGCCTTGAGCTTGGAATTCTGGGAAAACCAGAATTAAAACCAAACCTTTTGTTGGAGTTGTACAATATTTTGTTGGAGTTGTATGCCATTCACTAGTTCATAAACCTGTTGGAAATATTTAATACTGCCTATAATATTGTTCATAATATATTTGCCATATCTTAGCCTAAACCCAATTTTTTTTTTTCCGACAGTGGATCTTGTTTTAATTGACCGAGACCCCCTTTCCATCTGAGACCCACTTTCCATCTGATCACATCTCTGTGTTAGGCACCATTAGGTGCTGGGAGGTTTTTACTGCTTGAAGGAAAAAAGATCAGTGCCCCATCCTGACACTGACAAATTGAGTCCTTTTATTTGCTAGACTTTCAACATAAGACTTGCCTGCCATTTCTATGAAGGAATGTACCGGCTTCAATATCTTCCTCTAAAAAGGATTTGGAGGAAGCAGCACCCCTGCAGGCAAATTCCCCATCATTGATCAGCAAAGCACCTGCCGCTGGGGGAGGAGGGGACCCTGCCACGCTGCCCCTGGACAAAAGCAGCCCTTACTGCACCGTCTAAGCATGTTTAAATACATTCATAGATATGTCCCACATTTATTTATGCGTGTCTTAGTTTGTGCTATGAAAACTAACTCATAAATGTTGAAAATGTGGGGTGTTTTTCAGCCATAATTAAATCAGTTCCACTATGCTATCAGATCAGAGGGTTCTTTTCTTTCAACCTGGGGAAATAAAACCATCCTTGGGCTTCAAGCTGTTCCACAGATGAGAATGAGTGCTCGTAGACTTAATGAATGCTAACAAGTAGCTACAGCTGCTTGAGATTTACAAGAGAGGAAAATCTTGCAGACTAAATCCTCCTTCAAGATGATTTTCAGGTGAACATATTTAGTGTTGAAATTCATCTTGGCCAACAGTCCACATACACAAAGTATTTTTGTCTGTATGCAAGGTGGCTTTGCCTTTCAGAATTACCAGATAATATTGTACATGTGAAAGAGGGTTTCTGCATCCTCGCAAGTGCGTGGTTGGCACTTGCTAGCTTCCTCGAGAAAAATACACCCTGGGTTTATTTACCTGCTGCACCCCTCTCTGATTAAGGACTTTGATACTCTCTTACATCTTGTAGTTTCCTATCAGCCTTACCCGTGTTAGCTGTGCTGCTTAGCAATAAGGTGCCTAAAAAGTGTTTTCAATTTGGGTTTCATAAAAAAAAAGTCTCAATAGTCACCCCAGAACTAACCAGAAGCTACAGATCCTTTTCAGTAACCTCCTTTTTCTTTGGTTTCAATAATGGAAATTATTTCCAGATTAGAAATAGTCACCCTCTGGCTGCAGCAAAATAATTTGAATGCACGCTTGCTTGCAGGATACCTTGACATCTGTGGGCATATTTCATTCATTATCTCATATTAAACCTAGAGGTGCTATTAAAATCCAATATGCTGTGCAGCAGTGTTGATCTGCAGGGAGCACTGTGATATTGGTAACAGAAGTGACTGCAAATAGCATTTAAAACTTAACTGATGTGTCTATTTAAACATTGTTTTGAATGATGTCCCTTTGTGGTGTTTTCTTTCCCCTGCAAAGCTTCATTTCCAGCAAATTGTTGGGAAAATAAAACAACCTCATTTAAAATCTAGAAACTCTGGTCGCTTGGCTGTCTCAACTTATGAGGCCAGGACTGAGGGAAGCAGAGTAAAGGGACAGATGGTGATAAGTAACTACCAAGATGGTATCAGTGAGCAAAGGCTAGCACTGTGAAATGGGGGCCCTGGTTATCTTCTCATATTCATGAAAGACAAATGAAGATGGATGAATATGGGTTGTCAGTTTTCTTTTCGTCTGCCTCTACAACTATATGGCAGCTAACATGCCATGCTGGTAAAATGGCAATTTATGGGCTGAGAAACCTTCTCTATAAATTAGAAACTGCTACCTGAGAGGTGTGTTTTGCTAAGCTGCTCTAACTTCACAGGCATCCACAGGCAGCAGCAAGTTTATTCCTGTGCATGCTTCAGTGTGGCTTCTGTCTTGTTTTCCCTTCGCTGGTTGGGGATTTGATCAAAGCTAGCCCCCAACCTGCAGTATATAGCATCACCCTTTTCACTTAGCTTCTCTTGCTGTTGTTTCCTCCCTGCAGACAGTTAAATCTGATAAATACATGGGTTTGTTCTTAAAAGCTTGTTTCTTGCTCCCAGTTTACTGGTAAAACATCCCATTACAATACTGGTACGAAGGATGCAGCCCAGCTGGCCCTGGCAAGTGCCGTGTCCCTTGCGTGCCTCTGGTCCTCCCTGCGCAGGGCACGGGAGCAACAGCATCTGAACGATAGCGATATCGGGGCTTTTTAGTTTACATTGCAAACCCTAAAGTGTTGTCTAATGTATACTGGAAGGTACCTGGGTGCAGCTTGATGAGGGAAGAGTGTGGAAAGCAGCAGGTCCTGTTCTCAGAGTTCAAAGTCTTTGGAAGATACTACACCTATTTACAGAACTCTTTGAGTTCTCTGCAGGAACTGTGGTCTGTAAACTGAGCACTGAAACTGCTCATTTGAAGCTCAAGGTGAATTCCTGTGGCTATAAATGTGGTTAAATTTGGGACCATAGTCATAAAATAGGCAACCTTAGCCCTGGAAGTTCTGCATCCTGTGGCAGAACAGGGATCACACCTGTGGTTCCTGCATTTCCCAGACCTTGATCACAGCTTTAACCACAAGCTCTTTGTCTCTACTTTTATGTAGCCATCTCCACCACATCCCAGAGGGTAGAAATCACATGTGCAAAACTGAAAGAAAGCTAAGTCCTTATCTTAAGTTCTCCAATTCAGGGGTGTTTGAGTTTGTGCCACCTACCGGGAAGCAGAAATTTGCTTCTTAAAAATGTGAGTCATCTCTTCTGTGCTGAGAAAGGAGATAGGCAGGTTTCAATCTTTCTCACTCAGCATCGAAACGTGGTTTTGTTTTACAACTACAATAGGTCATCTTGCAATAATTTGATAGTTCTGTGGCGATAAGTTGTCTTTTTTTTTTTCCTGTTACAGCCACGTGACAACGGCCGTGGCATTGCTCATGTTTCAGTTATGTCAAAAAAAGGCAGAGGCTACCTCTACAAGAGGGAGAGGAAAAAAATGACTGATGAATGTTGTTGTTATAAATGTATTAGTTTCATCCTGTTGCGTTGAATGCATTTTCATGATTGGGCTGTAGAAAAATGAGCAAGTGGCGAAATTGAGGAATGAATAGAAAGCATTTGCTGTTTCTGTTTTTCCTGTACAGAGGGGAATGGATAGGGAAGACTGCCCAATAATAGTGTCTGCCAACGTCTTCTGCCCAGATACTCCTGAGCTGTGATGCAGACAAGATTTACTATGAGAGCCTGATGAGCACACTTGACCTTCACGCATATCATCTTTGAGTATGGTCATGCCATGAACTTCTAAATAACTAGGTCTTTTTGGGTAGTTCCAATATACTTATAATGCAACAGTGATCTAGCTCTGATAATAATAGTCAGTTATATATAAATATTAGTGAACATCTTGACCATGGTTAATTTACAATGTTTATAACTTGACTTACAGGTTTTCAAGGATGGCACTACTATAATTAGTCGCTGTGCTTAAGCACTTGTGCTTTTTTTATTCAGCAGTGTGTTGGTATTGCAGTAACAACCTGATGGGATGTGTTTGCAAAGGTGCCTGATTCTCAGTACTGTTCGATTAGATTAGTTCAATGTAAAAGGTATTCCTGGCTCTCGAGGTCCCTTCCAACCCCTACCATTCTGTGATTTGTTTTGGGTTTTTTGCTTCCCCCAAAAGATGCAAAAGTGTCTGGAGAACTTGATGGTCGAAGCAAAAATTGCTCTTGGCGCTCTCTAATCCGTGTTATCTTCTCTTTAAATGGAGGTGGGGAAAGGAAGTTGAGATTAGTGAGGCTATTTTGATCCCCATCAGTTTCCCCTTACAGGATAAACATGAAAAGATCCCCATTATTGTCATGTTAATTTGATCACAACTTGATCCAAAGCCCACTCAAGTCAATGAAAGTTCCTATTCTTTCCTATTTTCAATTCCTTCGCATAAAGCCCACAGAACTGTTTTTTCCAAACATAGAAAGATAGAGCAGCTCACCCCTGGCAAAGGAAGCTTTCAGTCGCTATGCTGTAACGGGCTTCTGTCGGAAAGTATCAAAAGTCCCATTAAGGTTTGGGAAGAGGCTTGAAAAGGCAGTTCACAATGCTGGCAAGTGATTAATTGAGCTACTGCGAGGTTAGAGACAATAGGGTGGTGGGAGGCTCCCATCTGGACAGATGTCGTTAGAGGTGTGCACCTACTCCGTGTGCATCCCCTGTGCCACCCGGGTGCTTTGCTCGCTCTTCTATTTGTTCAGTTGCCAGAGTAACTTTTCCTTTTTTTTTTTTTCTGTTGATTATGGGATTATGGAATCTTTGGGAAGTTCATCTATTGCCTTGGTAACAAATTTTATGTTGTCTTTTTATTATGTTTAATATACGTGTTGTGTTGACAGAAAGAAGGATTTTCTTCTTGATTTGTTCCATCACAGCTTGCTGAAGTGTTTCTTGCACAGAATAATGGTGTGCATAGACAACAATTTGCATGTTTTTACTCACTTGCCTTTATTTTGAATGCTTTACTTATTTAAAAAAAAAAAAGTATAGACACTAATGTCTGCCTAGATGCTAATTAGAGGTATGCATGTGATGGAACATTATTCTTTAAAGTTGTATTAGTCCTGTAAGACAACATTGTGGATTATTTATTAGTTCCTAATGTGCCTGCCTTCGGCCTCCTGCTATGTTGGGTTCAACAAGCTTCCCAGTGCAATCCTTCAGCTGTCTTCATCAGACCTCCTGAATCACAGAGTCCTGGACAGTACACTGGTTCTGGGCATTTGGCCCTATATTTTACAGCGCTTCCCACCCTGTGCTGCAGTCTACACAAGTGGGGTCTAAGAGTGGACGTGGACGGCTGCTTCCAGTCCCAGCTTTCAGCTTGTTCACTTGCACTGGAATAAGCTATGCTGTGTTGGGCTGGAGGTCCAGCCAGCCCCGTTGCCTGCCCGCTCCCTTAGTTATTGATCATGCAGGAACTCTTTCCTACTCTTGTTCATCCTTGTTGCTTTTCTCTAAACCTTTTCTAGTACTCTGTCCTTTGAGATGCAGCACATCCAACCTTTATAGGCAAGCCATGGATTTATGTCATTGGATTATATTGTCATTTCTATTCTTTTCCTTTATTATTCTTTTTTCTTTGCCCAACATTTAATTAGCATTTCTGACAGCTGTTGAGCACTGAGCTGAAAACCTTGACGTCTCAGTCCGAGTCTATTCGGCGTACATAATTTCAAATGTGAAATGGCGATCACTTTTCCCGTGTGCGCCACTTCTCATTTCAGTATGTTACTATTCTGAACAGCACACATCCTTGTGCAACAGTAATGGTGACCTCCATCCTTTGCAAGATCTGATGACTAATTCCTACCATAGGTTCCTGCCTTACCTATGTTATCAGTGCCAGACCCCCCCCTGCCCCTTATGCCACAGCTACCTGACTTCCTTAAAAGCCTGAGCTGGGGAACTACATAAAATCTTCTTGGAAATCCAAGAAGGTTCCATAATCTGGACAACCTGATCTTTGTTAGTCTGAACACGGGTATAATGAGGTGGTCGTGTGAATTCTCTGCTGTGCATGTATGTTCACGGGAATCGAGTGCTCCCAATCAAGTACCTTTCATGGATCATCTAACATGTTTGCTCAAGACCTCTCCCAAACTCTAGGGCTGGCCCTGTGACACCGCTTTGTTTCATATTGCGGTGTGGTTCACGGAGAGGTGCAACAAAACCTCCAGATAACAGAAGTCCTAGCTCTGCAGGGAGTGTCTAAATGTAAACTCGTATGGATAGCTAGGTACTGTTTTAGGAAACACTTTTTGTAGCGTAAATTGCATAATTCTGCATTTGCCATGTGACACTACTGTCCTGTTGCCTCTTCTCTTTGAAGTTTGACTGTTTTCCCGGCTATACTCTATACTAGCTGGGAAATTGCTGCCAAAAGCGGCTGTTAAAACAGTTTCTGTTGAAGCATTTGGCAATGGTGCAATGAAAGAATTCACTACATTTGCTAATTTTCTTTGGGTGACTGAATACGAACCCATGATTTCTTGGCACTTTACACGAAATGCCTTTTTTTTCCCCCCTTTTCCTTGCCATGACATCTCATATATGAAACCCTCGGATTCAGTCAGGAGGCCAGAAACGCTGTATGTACTTAGAGCATAGGCAGGTGAAGGTCTAGACTGAACCCCAAAGTCCTTAGGAAATTAAGTTGTAGCTTTATTATATTTAATGATTTTTCTTTGACGTTCCTATAATTAGGATATCATCCACCTTTCAGTGGCTTTATTAGCATTGACAGCTTCCTTGGGGCTGTAGACAGGCTGAGCACCAGTTTGTTGATGTACTGCCCTATTCTGCAGAAGTCTGGGAGCATTTCCCATCGCTTCAGTTTCTCTACACTGAATGGCCTTTTTCTTCTCATATAGTTGGCAGACGGGAGCAAGGGGAGATGGATCTGGTCCTTAACATGTAAAAACATACATGAAAGCAAAACAGTTTAAATAACCCAGAGTTAATTGGGTCGCCACTGCAGGATCTCCAACATAGTGAAAGGTCGCTCGGGAGAAGCTGTCACAACGCAGGGCACTTTGCTGCAGGAGCAGCAATCTGCAGAGACCACTCGCATCTTCAGAGAGCACCTGGGAAAGCACAGGAATGATTTTTTAAGTTTTGGGGGATTTTTAGGGCTTCACAGGTGTGGGTTTTCTCTTTTTTTTTTTTTAAATTCTTTAAATAGGGAAAACTTAAATGTAACAGAGGCTAAACCATGTTCTTTAAATATATTAAAGTAGTTCTGAAAAATTTCCTCAAATAACATAAATTTCCTCAAATAATTCCTTTAAATTATATTATACAAGAAATAATGTATGACATAAGAAATATATACACACAGCATGGATAATCATAAGGTAAATCTATCAGACGAATCCTAAAGCTGGTCAGAAACTTTGGAAACATGGAAAACTATTTGACTTTTTTTTTTTAAACTCTTTGATTACCTGCAAAACCAAACCAAAGAATAGGGGACGAGGATTGGCGATGCTTCCAAACAATAATCTCTTATTGTTTCCTTTTTTTCTTTCTGAAACCGGGATAGTTTCAGAAAATTTCTAAAATGTTGGAAATTAAGCTTCGATTATTTTTTTTTCTAATCTCTTTCTAAGAAAAGCAGGCATTTCTTCATCAGAAAAGATTACTTCAGCACTGGAAAATGCATACAAATGGCAGAGTAATACAACTCCGCCGTGCATCTGCATCTTCCTACGTTGATGTTCGTTGTTGAATGAAGTTCATTTTTAATTATGCACAGCTTTCTTCTGCACTGCTGACTTGTAGAATTGCTCTTTGCCCTAGAAGCTTAAATCTGAATATACTAGTATTCACTTTAATATGTCTGAAGCTTATTCTGAGGCTTTAGTGTGTAGAACTAGATGAAAAATACTTCTTAGTGCCATTAATCTCCACAATCACT
>VZTV01014390.1:0-11465 GCA_013400875.1 Anhinga rufa
TAGGCATTAATTACACTGACTTTGAGATAAGCGTAAATACAGATCCTCATTCTTTAAATTCTCTTCCCGTCATCATTCCTACACAACATTTTAGCCCTCTGGTTTTGACAATACATGTAATGTCTCAGTATTTTATTAAATTCACAAAAACAAAACAAAAAGCAAGTGAGCAAATACAGGAAAAGGAAAAAAGACCAGAGGTATGAGTAAGAAAAGTAGTAAGGCTTTTACAAGCATCCTTCTTATACTGGTGCAGTCTCATGGTGTCAGTATTTTGCAAACCACTCAAATGTTTTTTCTGTAACATTTAAACCCTGATTCTTACCACATTCTTTTAGGAAGCCACGGACATCAAAGTCTTTTAGATTTTTACAGTTCATGTACTGAGACTTATCAGCCAGATAATCTACGTACCACCTGCTTACCCAACTGCTTCATCCTCTCTGTCCACTGAAAGAAAGGAGTCAAGGCTACCATAGTCACCGATGAAGATATACAGTGAAGCCTATTTTTGCTTACAGTTCATCCCACATACAAAGTACTGTATGCCCTACAAAACATTTCAAATCCCATGTTTAGAGTTTCTTTTGTATTTAATATTTCAGGTTAGTTAGTGTTTGGGGTTTGGTTTTTGGTTTTTTGTTTGTTTGTTTTTTGGTTTGGTTTTTTAATCAAAACTGCAGCTTATCAGAAGTGTTTGCAGACACACACTTCTAAAACATCAAGAAACACAGTGGCTTCTGAATCTACTTATTCAGCATATTAAGACTTATTCATGTTCACAACAGACACTGAAGTAACTGATGAACTCACAGCCCATGCCTTTAGCAACTTCCTTAATTGAGAGGTTTTGGGGTCACAAAGACTATGTAATTAACCATTGCTACCATTTATCTTTTACAAACACAGGTACACCACAAATATTTCTATTTCCAAGTGCTAAGATACCTCTATAGGGGAATTTACAAATCAGCTAGAAAGGAAATGACTGGCAACAGCTGGCTACTAAGAAACATTATTTTGAGACTCTTGCATAAGTCTATAAGCAAATACTCGAACTGCTCACTGACTGATGGACAGCAATGATTGCTCAATGCTGCACTCCAAATGACTCCAAGCATCTGACAACAACATGATCTGATCATGGCTTTAGTTGAATTATTTGCAAAAATTCATGCACTTTCTTAAAACACACTCACATTTCAAAGTAACCAAGCACATTTTAAATCTCTTATTCCTGGCATATGGTTCATCAAAACTTTAAACAACAAAAAGAAAAAAAAAACCAACAAATGCTCTAAGCTCCCTGCATATTAGCACTTAAGTCTACACAACAGAATTACTGTCTTCCACCCTGTCGCCTTTTCCCCTTATAATCACATATATAACCTTTATGGCTGCTCACGTCACTCCTTCAATGAACAGACTTGTGCATTCCACAACATGCAGTCTGATGGCAAAATTAATGATTTCCAATTAAGCTGTGCTCCTTTTCCACAGCTTTGAGAGCTTCAGAGGAAGCTTTAAAGATGGGGCTATAGTACAGAGCAGCAGAGTACTGTCCAGGTCCTCAATTCATATTTAAGATACTTTTCCACTGTCCAAACTGGCAGCTTCAGAAAAGTATGATTTTGAAAGCTAATACAGTTCAAATATCAACCTTCATTTGCTCATCATTTTAACAGGAATGCCCTGCCAGCATTCTCTTGCACAGTTACCTCCTTATTGCTACCTCCTACCACAAATAAAATTTGAGTGATACTATTCCAGCACCAACTTTGGGCAGACAAGTTCTCAACAATACAAACTTCTTCAAGGACTTGCATGGCAGAGGAGGAGACCCTGCACAACTGGGGACTGGGTCTTGGCTACTCAGACCAAGCCAGGAGGAAGCAATTTTGACCCCACATGAACTGGCCATGCCTGAGGTCCTATATGTGGAGATTCTTGGGGACAGGACTGGGGAGGAAAGAAAGGGAGGGGAAGAGGGGAGACATCCTTCCCACCAACGCTTTTCAACCTGATGTTCTCAGTTTGAAAGTCCACATGCAATCCTCTGACATGAGAAACAAAGGAATGAAATGTGATTTCTTAAGTTTTACATTTTTAAACACAACAGGATGAAATTCAGATTCTCTTTAAGGACAATATGATTCTATTACAGGGAGATAACAAAACAAAAATAAACATTCTTGCACATAACAAATTAAGGACCAAAATATTATAGCAGTATTAGGTTTCACTAAATGTTTCGTGGGGGCAGAATTTCATTTCAATATAGGAAGGGTCAAATTCAATATAGTAGACGACACACAGATATGTCATCTGGGCTTCAGCTGGATGTAGAGAACCATATCACCTGAAGCAACTATTTCAAAAGATATATGGTCTAGAACTACAAGGAAACAATATGGAAATACAAGATTTAACATTTTCATATTGATGGCCAACTCCTGCTTTACAGAAACAATTACACATATATATCAACAACACATTTCTGGAAGCTATCTGAAGGCCCGCTTTTATTTCGAAAAGGTAAAATAAGATCTACAGCACAGTGTGTATTTGAAAGGAGTCTGTGCATTTTAACTGCTGTTGTAGTAGACCAAGAAGAGTAGACAAGGATATACCCTTTAATAGCCTTAACATAACAACTCCAGATGCTGCAGAAATATGAGGGAAATGGACAGCAGAAAGTAGCCAGGCTTGCAAGCTCCTCCCTGAGTAAACTTCTTACACTACTCTGAAAGAATAGACAGCTAGATCAACTGATTTGGCCCAGAGGAGCTTTCTAGCCCCCATTCAGACCTTGCTTCAAGCAAAAGTGTATGCAGCAGATGAAGAGGATTTCTGTCCTCAACAAAACAGCCTTTCCCTCCTGCCAGGCAGAGCATTCAAGTCCAAGTGAAACCAGAGAACATTTTATAAGGTCCTGCTTCCTTGGAACACACAGCTGATTCTGAAGAGGTGTAACATGACACATATTCAAATCACACAAAGTGGTTAATTCAGCCAAAACGACACTACAATCGTTCAGTAGAAAGATTATGCCAAGTTTAAATAAATAATAGCAAGACCTATTGAAATTCATTAATATTTACTTGAAAGATCTCCTGGAAACCCGAACACTATGAAAATTGAGGTTGTGTGTCTTATCAGGTACAGACTGTGGCCATTGCTGACCACAAGACAACATCAAAGCAAGTATCTTGAGGAATGAGGGTTGCTGAAATTCTACCAGAGAGATTTTAAATAATTTTACTCAAGCTGCTTCTACTCAGCACATCAAATAGTTTTGACCAGCCACAGCCACCACTCTACTAGGATTTACCTCATGCTCACTAGCTATATGGACACGTGTAGGCGATGGATGACATACAAGCACAACAGGAGAACCAGGGTTTGGTTGGTTGCACCCTTTTTTGGTGAAACTTGCTTGACAGCAAGTTGCAAGAAATACAATAGCTGTATACCTGGAGGCAGTTTCCAACAGACATTCATGCTATACTTTGAGGCTTTGACCATCACATGCTCTGCCCGCTGTCTTATTACTGCACTAGGGCTGCAAGCATACAATTCTCTTCACGCCCCTTTTAAAAAAAATGTTAGTGACTTAAGGAGCAATGGGATAACGGAGGGCAGTTTTTCCCCTTGTCTATGGAATTGCAGGTCAGGGGAATAAAAGAATTTGAAAAGGTACTTCTGAAAGTCACTATTTCAAGACCTATAATAGCTACAACAAAGTATATGAAAACAAGTATATTTGGTTGTCCTGTATCTATAGTACAAAGGGAGTTAAGTTAGCCATTGAGTGTATACAGGCTGCTTACAGAGGGATTTTAATCAGTACACATCTTGCCACCAGTCTTCTGCTGTTAATATTCACAATGCATGGATAGTTAACTTATGTAGAAACGCTCCCTCCCCCAACATTAAATACTGAATAATTCCTTTCTGACAAAGGCACTTTGAAAGACAGAAAACGCACAGCAAACTCCAAGCTATGCAGAACGTGCTCTTCTACAAAATTAATTTCTTCCATTTTTCCATACATTTAATTAAAAAAAGTGCCTGTTTATGCTGCAGGTATGATGAATTTCTACAGAAGCACTGTAAAATTTAGGAGATAACAGCTTTCGCAAAAACCTACTCCCCCAACTCCCTCCCATGAACCTTACAAAAAGGAACAGGCAGTATCATTAGAGGAGAATGGCTTAAATGTTACATAGAACAGAATCAGCAAAATATCCTTACCACAGACTTCTACATGTAGATTTAGTGACCTATAGAAAAATGGATGGAATTTGAGTGACGGTCTCCTCCAGGAATTTCCTCCAGGGAATCAGGACTGGATCAATTTGTCCTCAATTTTTTTTTTCCATATTTTTAGCTATTAATTTTCTGTGTGAATAGAACCAGCTACATTCCTCTAATGAACATTATTTTCACATTGTACTAGCCATGGACTTTTAACAGCTCACCTACTCAGAAAGGATTATCTTCATGTTTTTAAAAACCCTAGTAACATTAAGTCCACCGTCTACCATCATGTATTTATTCTACGGCTAGAATGAGTTCTCTGCTTGATAATTATATAATCAAGTAGTCACATCAAATATGTCAGCCCACATGTCCTTATCAAAATTAAGGACATGACAACTTGTTCAAAATAAGACCTAGTATCAGTGGTTAGAAGTACAATTTGAGCCGAGTACATAATGAGGTGTGAGGCAGCCAGAAAGAAAATAATGGATTTCAGGAGAGGAAATCTATGGTACAAGAAGGTGAATGAAGCTAAGATAATGCAATCATACTAATAACACCAGGATAAGGAAAATAAGCTATTCCGAGCTGCTGAGATTTGCTGCAGCATGGGGTGTTTTTTTCCAATAAAAATTAAATTGAAATGAGAACTGAACTCATCTCCTCAGCTCCACCTTTTCTTGAAACACCCACTACGGTTTTATTGTCCAAAATACTTCATCCCCAACCTCCCCCATTCGCTCCATAGGCAATAGTCCTACTTTCCACAGAAACCGGGAAATACAGGTCAATTATTCAGTCTTAAATATACAAACACAGATGTTCTATTATGCATTTTAATTTTTTCCTTTGAATGCTGCACAACTCCACTCTACCTCAGGTCATGTCATACATGCACATCAAATCCTAAAGTTTCCATAAAAAGGCTGTGTGCTGTCACCCATTTTAAGCCTCCCCCAGTCAGGCACCAATCCAAAAGAGATATATCACCTGAAAACGCTCACCTATAGTGCATTGAAAACAGAAAATACCCAGCACACTTCTACTGCTTAGGTTTTTTCATTATCAACCAGAAGACCCAAAATAAAATTCTATGAATAAGTATGTTGTCATCAAATATGCCAGATCGCATCATACCTCTCTAGATGTTTAAAGAAGCAAGATGGAAAGCATCACACTCCAGTCCCATAGAGACAAAAGTATCAGAGCCTACCTGCTGGTGAAAAGATATTCCATTGTTCAGTAAAAACTCTCACCTTTATAAAGCAAAGTGCTTAAGAGGAGCATGGCTTCACAAACCTAACAAACTCCTCCCATCTCTTGCATCTCCAGACGTAAGCCATGCCAGAAGCAAGCATGCTTCTGAGGCCAGTTAAGTCCCACCACTAGTTCATCACCACAGTGACTGACCCTTTGTAGTGAAGCAGACTGCTAGGAACACAGCAAATTTTCTTCACATTATTTACACTGGGTTACTCACAGCATGCTGCCTTTCTATCTGGCTCCTTTGCAAGCATTTTAAGCACAGACACTGAAATGTAATAGCCCAGTAAAGCACTTTTTTCGAGGCAAAATATACAAACTTACTTCAACTGGGTACGGCGGAAGAAGTGTGCTCTTATCACTTAAGATATTCTTCCTCGGTCTAATTAAATTTGGCACAGATACATGAATTTTGATTGGCTGCATTGACACAGACAGCAACACTGAATATGATCTCATTAATGGGTAGGATTATATCTTCCAAAAGCCAAAGGCATCTTAGAATTTGTTAAAAAAGACATCTTAACCAATTAAGAACATAATGTGCTTTCATTACTCCAGATGCTTGAGAAGAAGTCAGTAGAACCAATCACAGAATCACAGAATCATGAAATGGTTTAGGTTGGAAGGGACATTTAAAGGTCATCTAGTCCAACCCCCCTGCAGTGAGCAGGGACATCTTCAACTAGACCAGGTTGCTCAGAGCCCTGTCCAGCCTGGCCTTGAATGTCTCCAGGGATGGGGCACCTACCACCTCTCTGGGCAACCTGTGCCAGTGTTGCACTATCCTCATTGTAAAAAATTTCTTCCTTATATCCAGACTAAACCTACCCTCCTTTAGTTTAAAAACGTTACCCCTTGTCCTGTTGTAACAGGCCTTGCTAAAGAGATCATCCCCATCTTTCCTACAGTCCCCCTTTAAGCACTGGAAGGCCACTATAAGGTCTCCCTGCAGCCTTCTCTTGTCCAGGCTGAACAACCCCAACTCTCTCAGCCTGTCTTCATAGGAGAGGTGCTCCAGCCCCCTGACCATCTTCGTGGCCCTCCTCTGGACCCGCTCCAACAGGTCCATGCCCTTCCTGTGCTGAGGGCTCCAGAGCTGGACGCAGCACTCCAGGTGGGGTCTCACCAGAGCAGAGCAGAGGGGCAGAATCACCTCCCTCACCCTGCTGGCCACGCTGCTTTTGATGCAGCCCAGGATACGGTTGGCTTTCTGGGCTGCGAGTGCACATTGTTGGCTCATGTCCAGCTTTTTGCTCACCAGTATCCCCAAATCCTTCTCTGCAGGGCTGCTCTCAATCCCTTCATCCCCCAGCCTGTATTGATACTGGGGGTTGCCCCGACCCATGTGCAGGACCTTGCACTTGGCCTTGTTGAACCTCATGAGGTTCTCGTAGGCCCACTTCTCCAGCTTGTCCAGGTCTCCCTGGATGACATCCCATCCTTCTGGCGTGTCAACTGCACCTCTGAGCTTGGTGTCATCTGCAAACTTGCTGAAGGTGCACTTGATCCCACTGTCTATGTTGTCGTTGATTAAGATATTAAACAGTATTGGTCCCAGTATGGACCCCTGAGGGACGCCACTTGTCAACAGTCTCTATCTGGACATCGAGCCATTCACCACTACCCTCTGGATGAGACCATCCAGCCAGTTCCTTATCCACCGAGCAGTCCACCCATCAAATCCATATCTCTCCAGTTTAGAGAAGGATGCTGTGTGGGACCATGTCAAAGGCCTTACAGAAGTCCAGATAGATGACATTCGTAGCTCTTCCCTTGTCCACTGGTGCAGTCACTCCATCATAGAAGGCCACTAGGTTGGTCAGGCAGGACTTGCCCTTGGTGAAGCCATGCTGGCAGCCTTGGAGCACTTCCCTGTCCTCCATATGCCTTAGCATAGTTTCTAGGAGGGTCTGTTCCATGATCTTCCCAGGCACAGAGGTGGGCTGACAGGACGGCAGTTCCCTGGGTCCTCTTTTCTACCCTTTTTAAAGATGGGCACAATGTTCCCCTACTTCCAGTCCCGAAGGACTTCACCTGACTGCCATGACTTTTCAAATATCATGGAGCCTGGCTTAGTGACTACATCAGCCAATTCCCTCAGGACTCTGGGATGAATCTCATCAGGTCCCATAGACTTGTGTATAAACCAAATTAGGCTTGAAGATTAAAAGCTACAGTGGGGTAGTGTAGATGCCCAAAAGATCAGTCTTACAGTACCATCACAAGCAGAGGTGCCAACAAATTTTCAACAGATATCCTGCAGTAACTCATGTCCACTGCTTTTGGTCACAGCATCAACTTCTGAAGGATCCTGCTTGGAGGTGCAATCTGAGCAATCTGGAGGTATGCAGGAATCTCCATGAACCTGCATCAAACCCAACAGCTGAACGAGATTGTTAGCAGTTCCGATTAAATCAGCTGATGGTTGGAATATTCTACATTCCCTTTGCCCACAAGCAATATTAACCGACCTCAGTTTTGAATAGCGTTTAGAGGACTGTGCAATTATTCTGAATATTCACAGCTCTTAGAGCAGTCTTTGCTTTGCAGAACAGGGAATCACAAATACCTAATTCCACACAGAGATAAAAGGAAACACTACTCCAAACACTAGCATCACTTCTGAGAAGCTAAGGATAACGAAGGCAAAGAGCGGATAAAGAGGAAGTCTCCCAGGCCACATGTATTTCACTGTACAAGGAAAGACCCCATTTCTTGTCCCCTTTCTTACCACACTTCCTCGAAAACCAGCAGAGCCTTTTTTTCCCCACCACCTCCCATAGGTCAAGTAGGAAGATGACTATTCACCCCACGTTTCTTAATTTCAGCACTGCCTTTCCACCTCCCTCCATGGGAAGGATCTCCCTCAGCTTGGGCTGACAGACCTCACCAGTTCTCTAGCCAAATGGCATCTGTCATTCCTGTTCCAGACTTCAAGCCTTGGACTATCTCACTTTCCTCTGTGACCCCCACTTTCCTCATTAGGACAGTGACACCAGCCCATCAGCTACAGCACAGACAGAAAGCAAGTCATAGGCTCCCTGTTGACGGAAAAGGGTAAGAGGCAAAAAAGGTCTTATGTACAATCAGATTATTATTTGCTATTCATTCATACAGTAGGCCTCAATTTACATATGAGCACAACCTGCAGCTGACGCTGTAAACACATCTTTACCAAGGTAAAGAGGAGAAACCCATTGTAAAGCTCTGCTGTTCACAAAGCATCACTTCTAACCATTTTATTTATTGATTTTACATCCCACATATACACACAAAGAAAATGCTTAAAACTAAAGTAATTGTTCAAACTTGTCTTGTTTATTATGCTGAATATATGATGATGTATAAATAAACAGAATCAGTGAACAAAATTCATTATGCTTTTCTACAGCATGTTCTTACCTATCATATCCAACGTAGTACAGAAAGATCTTAAGAATTCTGCTAAGGATCAGCAGAAGTATGTCCACATTATTTTGCTACCCACTTCACACCCATTCTACAAATGCAAATTTGCCTTTAAAATAGTTGCATTTTTCGTGAAAACAAATCTGACTTCTGGTCAACTACAAGTAAATAAATAAATACAGCTCAGAGGAATACGAAGAACCAGCTTATAGCTATATTAAAAAACATCAGCTTGCATGCAACGCGTTTTCACAAACATATTTACACATGATTGCGCAGAAAATGAAGCACAGCCTTCACAGTATTCTATGAGGCCACGAAGTGGCCTATAAATATGCATGCACACTGCTGTCTGAGCCAATTATTACTTTAGCATGGTTAAGATGGAACAGTTTTATTACAATATGATCAGATCCTTCAGTTCCTGAAAGCCTCCTGTATGCCAGCTCTTCACACACAGATGGACAGACTGCTCCCTTTCCAGGGAGCAAAGGAAGCAACAGTATTTGTACTGAAGATACTGCCTCCAACAACTCAGCCTGTCCTAAGTTTCCTTGGATTTACTCGCACAGCTTCATTGAACAGTAAGATTAACAAATAACAGGTTTTGCAGATCTCTTGGAGGGCCCTACAACAAAAGCCAAAAACCAGAATATAGTTCTAAATAATTATATATAGATATAGCTTAACTTGTGGTTAAAAATGAACCACATGGGGCACTTTACTTGCTGGTAGTATCAATACTTTCTTTTTAATCTGACAGTCATACAGGTATCTTCTCAGGAAGAGACATGATGTACAAAAGTCTTTGCTTCTAACAAAAAAAACCCACAACCCGAAAACAAAAAAAAACCCCACTTAATTTCCAACCTAGGGAAAACTGCCAACGCTCCTGAAAAGCAAGAGAAGTCAAAGCATCACTCACAGGCTGCTAGCAAGGGTGAAGCTGCAGCAGCTCAACAGGTCAGCCCTACTAGGAAGGATACAGAGAGACCAGACTCAACACAGCGGATTCTGTAAGGAAGTTTGTTTGATAATTTAATCCAAAAAAAGCATGAAAACAGAGAGTAGGGTTTGAGGGATCTGTCCAACCCACTCAGCTCTGCTTTAAATGTACTGTCTAGAAAAGAATCCCCCTTTCTGTAGGGGTACAGCTCCTCTGAGTGTTGCCTGAGCATCAGGAAGCATGCTCACGTTTCACCTTCATTTCCACAATTTTAAAAGGGATCTGACAAAAGAAGATAAAAAAAGAAAATCCACCCTTCACTGCCCAGATGTGAAGCAGTGCGTGCCACCACTATGCAGCAGGAAGGATACTCCCTTCCTGTCCCCATCCTGTGGCCATCTTGGCAGGAAAAAGTGTTTCGTAGTGTTGAAATTTTCTGTTGGTGACTACTGCCACATTGGCCTACTGCAAAAGACTCAGTGAGTATCCGGGAGGCAGCAAGAGAAAGCCGGTAGAATGCGGCTCAAACACCCTGCTTCAGTGGGGAAGGAAACCAGGGACACAACTCAAATCCCAACCCTGGTGGTGGGCTGCCAGGGTCTGGGAAACACCTTTGCTGGGGCAAAGGGACATCAACTGGAAATCTGTATGCTTGCAGTGTTAAAGAAGAAAAAACACCCATACACGCAACAACATTTCAGGAATGACAAGATGCTGCAGGCTTAAGGTGTAGGCATCAGCACAAGTGCTTCAGCAGTCCTGCTCCTTCCAGCGGGTCCATGGATGCTGTGGTGGCTGACCCCTGCTGTGTCCCCACACAGACATGACTTTGCAGGACACAGCAGAGCACATTGGAAAAAAATCACATCTTCTGAACATGAAGCACACACTTCAGGGGGGTAGTTTTGTTTTCACTGATTTATCTACTCCCAAGAAGTGGAAGAGAACAAAGACAACCAAGTTTTCAGCTGAAACACTAGGAACCAAAAGTCAACAAGTTTAAATGAAAGTTATCAATATTGTGCATCGCTAAAAAAAATTACACATCCCAAAGCAGTATTTTCTTAGTTTCCCTTGCATAACCTCTTTTTGGCAGATTTTTGTTCTTTAATATTCTATGGCTGTATTAATTTTCTTACCATCATATGGAGAGCTATTGGTAGCATTAGCAATGCTTTTGCACTATGCTCTGCTGTAGAGAAAAATATCAAACTAGCCACACTGAGTACTTCTTTAATTTCTCAAAGAAAGGAAAAATTAGTCGCACAGCAAACAAAAAAGAACTTTGATATTTCTAGACACCACAGGCAGAATTTTCACCCTTAATTATTTTAATGATCCTTTTTACAGCACAAGAAAGCCATGACAAATGCATGGAAATATGTATTTATACTCGGTGTGCGTGCAGGCATCCACATGCACACCTTACTTCCAACATTTCCAATGCTGCTGCTCATACACAGATTTTTAAGAAAAGTTTTTTCCTGGCTCTTTAACTAGGAGGATGAAAATTTAGAAAAACTAACCTTCAAAGTCACTTTCAATTGCAAAAAAAAAAAATTGAAATACATAAAAAGGAGAC
>VZTV01014392.1:0-19436 GCA_013400875.1 Anhinga rufa
CCTACTGTTGTGGGATTCTGTGAGAACAGCTAGCTTGCAGCCTGGGGAGCCCCTCTTCTGCTCCCGCCTGGAGCTGGAGCAGCCAAAGGCCGGGATTCGCGGCCAGCCCGGCGCCCAGCCGTGTGACCCCCATGGCCTGCCTGTGCAAGGCGCTGCACAACCCGCCGGTTCACCAGAGCACCAGCAGTGGCTGTTCGGCTAAGGACGTTAGCACGTAAACACACCGTCACGAGCTGGCGCTTGCACGAACCGAGCAGGTTTGCTATCTCCTTCCTTGACAGCGTTCCTGCAACACCCGAGCTGCTGCAGGCTGGGGAGCATGGAGAGTCCGCTGAAAATATTATACTCCTCATAGCAGCTGAGGAGACTTAGCTGTTTAGTAAGGAAGACACGAGGTGACTGACATGTTGGTATTTTAGGACCTTAACTATAGCCTGCGGCAGCCAACAGAGAGACCGACCTTGTCCTAAGGAGCTCTGGGCCCACGGTTGATGGAGAGGGAGCCCCGAGACCCCAGCCCCGGGTTGCCGCTGCCCCAGCCATAAGGGTCTGTGAGCATCCGGTGCCTCTTCGGCTTTGGCACAGTGAAGTTTGAATAGGGATACAGCTAACTTAGGTGGTAAAACTTATTTATAGTTGCTTCATCTAATGTGCTGGTGAAGGAGCCGCCGACACCAGAGCAAGGAGAGCAGCAGCCGGAACAAACCCACCTGGTATAAATGGGATTTTACTGTACTCTTTCGAATAGGCAAACGGAGATGCAGGCAGGGAAGGTCAAAACCTTCAGAACTGGTGCTTTCCGCAAGATCAACAAATTAAACGGCCAAGGAAAAGAAGAACATGGGACTGCTGTCGCTTATCTGCTCCGCCCCATCTCTCAGCTTGTTTCCCGGTCTCTGAAATGTTTGAAAAGAAATGAGCCAGTGTGGTTTCAGGAAAGAGTGCTTCAAATATTAAACGCCTCTGCTGCTCATAACTAATAAGCAAGGCGGTCGGCCAATATGCCCTGCCTGTTTCCTGACTCAGCCTGCGCCGCCGTGCCCTTCTGGAGCCGCTGTAAACAAGCGGCCAGCAGCACTCCCGCAAAGCCATTAAAAAGAAACCTGGGGAAACGTTGGGAACCGGTGCAAATCAGGATAGTTCTGCTCTTCAGCAAAACCTTGCTAGAGGCAGCCAGATTTTGCCAGCCCAACCCAAATCGCTTACAATTAAGGAAAAGAGCACTTTTATGTGCTCTGAAATACCCTGTGTATCTGAGGTTTCATTTACCCTGAGCGGAGCAAGTTTCATTTATGTTTTCTCTCTCATCCATCCTGCGCAATAATCATTAAGTGAAATGAGTCCAGCTGGGCAAAGTCGCCTGGTTTTATACTCTTTTTTTACAACCCTTATCAGGACTAATAAGAAGGGGTAAAATGTTGCAATCAAACAACGCACAGTCAGCAATACCACCACTCCCGACACTACCATTCTTAAAAACACTCTTCTTCCACTTCATGCCTGCAATTTCAGCTTTTTTTTTGTTATTGTTGGGATTTGATGTTTCTGGTACTTAGCAGGTTTGCATGCAGCACAGCATGCAGGGCTGGAAATGCAGGCCCTGGCTAATTAAAGTCACCTTTTTCCAGCCTGATCTGATTTATCTCTGCAGAGGTGCCAGCCTATCTGTCTTTCATCACCTAACCGGAGATGCAGATATGTCACCACAGAGCTTGATTTCTCCAGATCTGTCTTTCTTACCCTTCTGCTTCTCCTGCATGTACCTCTTTATGCTTTAGACATTTTTTTTTCTGTGGAAACACTTTCTTGGTGGCAGCCACAAGTAGAGAGAGAACATTTAAACTGAGGTTGACGGGGGTTTCGGTGAGGTCTTTGCAATAAAGAGGCAGCAAGTCTCTGTTCCAACGGTGTGTTTCTACCAGAGATTAATAGATGTCTTTTTAAGGTGCTTTGTGAGCAATTCGTATGACTTCAATATATATTCTCACCATAAAGAAGGCCACAAAGCTTGGTGGTTTTAGAGGCACTAGCATTAGGCGCTCTTGGATTCTCAGACTCACTGACAAGGCAAGTAACCTGAGTTTCCATGGTTAATACCGTTTCAGGCTTTCGTATATTTTTTTTCCCCAAAAATATTTTCACAGGGAAATAACCACAGGAATTTGAGTGCTGTGTTCAACAGCGGTGCGTTTCCTGGCTTTCCAACTTACTGCAACTACATTCTGTGTAAGAATTTTGCTTTTCTTCGATCATGTGTTTTAATTTACCTAAGTTTGCTCCTCGGAGGATATCGCAAGCGTGGCCTGTAGGTAGGAAGGCTCTGCCCAGATCACCACGACCAGAGCTTCCCCTCTGTACTTCCCATCACAATTTAAGACAACTTTGTTTATACACAGTAATTTCCATGGTGCACCAAGCCAAACTCTTGTTTATCTGAAAACATTATCTAATAACATCGTCTAGGTATCCACAAACATTTTGAAGCTCGACTAATATTTGCTCAACTCAAGTTCAAGTTCAGACCATACGCACCAAGAAAAGCCAGGTGAGATTTTCCAGTACGGTGACATCTTCCTTTTCTTTCCTTATGCAATTAGGCATGCAACTTGCTCATCCCAATTAATGTAGTCTTTTGAGAAAAATAAAATCCATATGTGAAATCTAATAGCACAGGTAGATCTGCAGGGATTAACAATATGAAGGAGAACATTGTCAAGCATATAATGATACTTTGTGGTATGTTTGCTACAGCTAATGCTTTTAATTGCATTTTCCAGTCTAATTCTAGTAGCCAAAGGCTCAATGCACAAGGCAAATAAAAGACAGGTTAATTGGCATGCCCAAGTGCCTCTTTTCAACATAAATCAGGCAGACAGCAAATATGAGTTGAGCAAGGAGAGCACTGTGTTGCAGTTTAATTCACTCAAGATTTTGCCAAAATTAATTTTACCCTGCAGGATGGAAAAACAGGCCTGGGGAATGCATTCAGGATGTCAGGAGGGAGTGGAGCCCCGGTATCCCCCTTCCACGTTAACGCTTCACACGAGTGTGAGAAAGCTTGTAAGCAGACTGTCAGGGAGGAGCAGGATCAGATCGAGCCATCTCGCTGGGTGCACCGCTTCATTCCCTGGGTTTGTCAGAAGATGCATTACTAAAAGATTCTTCTGTGATTACAGGTGCAATGAGTAAAAGGCTTTTGAAACAGAAAGACCTTCCTACAAACCCGACAGCAGCAACAGATTCTATTATTCATGCCCAGCTGGGTTTTTTTAGGACATCAGCCCTGCAAGCACATGCGGAGGTGAACTCTCACGCTATTTCAGTTGGCGCTCCACAGCAGTTTGTGTGTACACAGGGAGCTAGCTGCAAGGCAACGATTTTGACTGTAAGCCCTCTAGGGCTAATGTTACCCTTATGGCTTAGACACACAACTACATTACCAGAGCTTTGTTTTTAAGTTCATCAGAGTTGCGAGGTGAAATAAGTAAAAAGGTAAATAGTTTTCCTTGATTTTTAAGCCAAGGTGGTCTTCCTCCTGTTTGATCTACAAGTCCAGCCAGAGTAAATACCTTTGAAGCTGCTAACATTCATTAAGGATAGTAATTTGCTCATCCGCCTGAGTCCTACGTGCTTTTTGGCTGAAGGCTGAGTAAATAGGCATCTCTACTTATCAACACCGCAGAGCTTGCGCGGTTTCTTTGGAGAAAGCCTGATTAGGGCTTTGCATGGCAGCAGCTGAAACACAGCTGGGCAAATTCAGTGTTTTCTGAAATATTTCTATTAACTTTGAGAGAGTTCCACCCCTTTATGCCAGCAGGCATTTGACTCTACTGCATGTGCATTATGTTCCGAGTTCCAAAAATCTGGGAGCTCTTCACCAGTTTCTTTTTAAGCATTTTTCCTAATGATAAAGAAAACAGGTCTGTGTTTGGCTTCTCCACAGACTATTTGGCCATCTAACCTAACAAAACACTGCAGTGATGCTGTCAATCACATCCAGTTTTGGAAAGCCACCCTGCGTTGAGTACAGTATTTCCAGGCCGTAAGCCATAAAACAAGCCTGTTCCTGCTGCAGTTCATGTGGCTTTTGCTGTGAACTGGAATGAGGGCAGGACCACGTCCAATGCATGGTCCCAAAGACGCTCACCCATATTTCAAACCCAAACAAAACATCTGGGGAAACTCCAGATGGGAGTAAACTGCCCCCCCCAAAAATCTATTCGCTGTGTAGGTGGAGTTGTTTTTAATTCCTGTTTTGCTCTGTGGGCTGGCCCAGGGCAAGGACAGGTGAGTGCTACTTCAGGGGAAACAGCGGGAGCAAGCAGCAGAGTGACAGGACGGTCCCTTGTCGGCATCGGCAAGCCATTAGTTTGACTTTGCTTTAGTGTAAGGTTGCACCCTAACATCGCAGAGCTTGTTCCAATAGATCCCTCACTGTATTTCTGAAGACCAGCTCCTCAAAGGCGTGACATTTCTCCCTGGCTTGACGATAATCCCCTTAGCTGGGTGAGTCTCCGAGCACAAATCGTGCCTCTGAGTCAGCTCTGCGATTTCTGCAGGGATCGCCTGCGTGGCTGGGTCTCGGCGCGAGTACCTGCCCCTGTCTCGAGCGCAGAGGTCTGCAAGCAACTTTACACACTGCTACGTTTAGGTTATAATCTTCAGTTCAGATCAGTGTTACTGTGAGCACTTCTTTACAGTCAAAAAGGTGGTGTTATAAGGGATGAAAGCCAGATGTTCCATGTTTATCCAGATATCAATGATTTCATAACACTTAGCTTGCAAGTCATGACTAAATTATTTCAGCTGCCAACGGCACAGCCCAAGCATCAAGCTGTGTTCCCTCCGCTCGGTGCGCTCACAACTCTGAACCGAGTCCAGGGAATGTGAAATTACCATGATTAGGAAGAAATACTTCAGAAATACATATTTTGCCTTTTGAAACCTGGATTTCACAAATAGATAACACATACTTTAAAAATGCTCCTTGAGGCACAAAAGTTCAGCCTCTGGAAGCCTTCAGCTTTGTGCTGATGAAGGAGTGAAGCGTGATGCTGCTGGCCACCGGCTGACCTTTTTGCTGATGCTGCCCGTGTCAGGATAAAGCACGGATCCTTCTGCAGCTACACAGATTTGGCAGCGTTGATACTGTTAGATTAATTCATAGTGTCTTAAGCTGAACACAACCCAAAAGCCTTCTTATTTACTTGAGCTAATTCTTCCCGCAGCTGACATTTCTGTTTAGAAGAGATATCTTATTTCAGTAAACCCTTCTCACTTTCTCTTACCTTTACAAGACTTTTGCACTCTGCAGGAACTGCTGAGACTCCACCAAAGAGCAGAAATTAGGTGAGAAACTTTGGAAGCCGGGTTGGACATTATGACTTCTACCTACATAAATCTGAGAAAAAGATGAATGCGATAGGTTTTGCAAGAACTGCAAAGTCTGCAGGTCAGTGTAAATACACATTAAACATCCATCAAGGCCCTGCTCCAGGCTCTCGGAAATAGCAAAGGAACCCGATGGGGATTTTGGAGAGCTATGTGCGTATCAAATAGTGAACTGCATTTGCTTGAAAAATATATAGTCTATGTTAAGAAACTTTAATACTGGGTATCTTATATGCGAAACAGTAACTGGTTCAACTGGAGTACAGTAGTACTCCATCTGGGGCTGAATGTCCTCCAGAGCATTTAAAGCACAATAAACAAAATCTTGCTAAATGCAGCAAAACCTGCATTATTGTATGCTGGTAGGAAGCACACAGACCCTGTGAAGGTATTCAAATATATGTACATTTAGATAGTAGCGTGCATTCATTCATACACCTCTATATCTATGCAGATTTTAAGTCTGGAGCAGCACCACGTGCAAGGATTATTTGATTTGTAGAGTTTTTAAGTAATCTGTTTCTCTTGACACTTCATCCCTGTGCAAAAAAATAAAAAGATAGCAGAGGTTTGTCAAGGCATCAATAATTCAGTCTTAAAAGTGAATCCTCATGAAGTGCTCTTTGGGCATGAATTCTTCATAATCCACCTATGGGGGAGATGGGCGCTAAGATTTCTTCCACCTGATGGTCCCCTTGAAGACAGGGATGCACCGAGGTAGGAAAGCTGAATGATTTGGCTAAAGGCAGAGAAGAAATCTGACAGAGAGCCCAGCGTAGCTCTCAGGAGCTCTGGGCTGGCAGGTCTCTCCCTGGACCACACATCTCCTCCAGTCTGACGCAGTTTACTGTCTACAGCAACAACATGTCATAGAAATAGGTGAATAATCAACCATTGATTAATAAATATATACTTGTTAAAGAAACAAAAGTTTCCAGCCCTAAAAACTGTAATAAGAAATTCAGAGCTCAGAAAAACCCAAAAGCAATGGAAGGGAACACCAGATGTTTTCTCTTCGGACCTTTGGGGACCTGGCAGCCTGTCGCTCTGGGAAGGATGCAGCCGTTCAGCCTTCAGGCAGATCTAGCCATGAAATCATAAGGTCAGAGGAAATTTTTTGATTCTCTCCATGCACTCCATCATGAGCAGTGACAAGAGCTGTCGGACCCTGGAGGCTCGCCTCATATAACATGTTACACCTGGACTGGCTCTAAGGAGGGGAGCGGACAGGACCAATAACTCACAGACTTCTTTCTAGCGGGATGCAGGCAAGCACCAGCAGCTTAAATGTCAGACCGAAGACACAACTCCCACTCATTCTACACTTGCAAGTCACGCCTTCACGTAGAGCATCATTGAACCGCTTTGTTCACGTACAAGTCTCCAGATATGAAACCGTTATGTGGCCGTGAGGCTCAGACACAGCCTAAATCAGACAGACAGCAAACCAGGATAACGAACGAGGAATGCAATTTACCCTTCAGGCCCTTGTTTTGATTTACAAAGTGCAAATGAAGCAGAAGTTATTGCTTTTTCCCTACAAATTTTGCCTCAGGAACATTTACAAAATTCTGGAGATTTCTTGTATTGCATTTTAAGAACCATAATCTGGAGCCGCTGGCAGTCAGCTGGCTGGCAATATTACCTCTCTCTGATTGAAGCAGAGACTTTCAAAAGAAGGAAAGAGGTCATTAAACCTATTCTGATGTGCAGCAGGTTCTTCTCTGAGTAAGGCAAGGCTGCCTCTGTGAATTCACTGCCTCTAACCTCCAAAAAGATTAAGTGTTGAAGAAAACTGATTCACTTTTAACACAAAGAAGCTTAAAATCCAAGGCAACTTGTTGGGTGGTTGCACCAAATTCCCCCAGCTCTTTTCCTTCTAGCAGATTTGGGGTTAAAATTCCCAAAGGCAACAGAATCGACCTGATTCCTGCAACCCTCTGTGTTGCTCTTGTTCTTTCTACAATGCTGTTTGTGATGATGGAGATTAGAGACCGGCATCAGGGACACACTTAGCAGAGATGGAGCATTGCTAATCCACACTGGGACTTGAATCTGGGCTTGCATCAACATTGGTCATGGTTTAACAGGAGCCTGTTCCTACGTAGCCCACGGGGGAGGCAGGAAAGCAGGCACTTGTTTGGTGGAGAGAAGGGGGTTCCTCTGTGTGCTTAATCAGATGAAGCATCAAAACCCACCTCAGGAGCTGTGGCCGTATAAATACCGGATTTGGCTCAGTTTTTTCAAAAGAACAGGGTGCCTAATCTGCAGGCAGGAAGCCGTGCTTGAAGAGGGAGTTTTTACAATGTGTTCACATGTGCTTTCCTTCTTCCCAAAGCTTCCCTGCTGGCCAGCTTCCATCTCCTGCTGCTGTAGCCCTTCTCCAGGCTCAGACGCCAGCCCTCGCTCTGCTCTCCACGCATATTTACCTACCTTGGTTAACCCCGGGATGCTGAACTCTTTGTGGGAAACTTCAAAGGGCTTTACTGCATTGTCCTGCTAACGATTTGTGAGCATATTATCTGCAATCTCTGCTACCCCATCCAGCTATTGTGCTCCCTTTGGAATAAAGGCCTAGTAGCCACGGCACACCCCAAGACAAGCACAAGAAAATAAACAGATTCCTACTAGAAACACCGTTTTTCTGTTTATAATTTTCAGGCTAGAAATATAAGCACTTCTATAATATACGCATGCCTATACAATAGGCACATATGCCATCAGGCACTTCCAGGATCCATCTGATTTGCCGTACCTGTACACATCAGCTTTCAGAAATGTGTTTTTTTCCCAAAAATTCATTCGGAAAGAATTTGACTCGCTCTGAATGTGGACATAGGTGGCAAATCTGAGATTTCTGCGGGCATGGCGGGCTGGGGAGAGCTGCTGTGCATCTTCAGTTACACCCTCCAGTGACCCTGGAAAAAATTTCTGAGCAAAGGAGGAGGATATGACCACAAAAACCAGGCTCTGTGGGGAATATTTATAAAATATTTCTAACTTCCACCCTATGAATGTCTTGTTAAAATTGCTGTTTAATAATAGGTTCCATAGGTGAGCTGCAAGAAAGGGCTCTCTAAGTGTTGTTTATGGACAGTTTATCAGTTTTAATAGATAGAACGCTAGAAAGAGCACCTCTTCCTTGTGACAAGGAGGTAGTGGTGGTAAGTGTGTCTTAAGACGGCACACTGAAGAAAAGGAAGTATCGTTGTGGGCAGAGCTGAGTACTCTCTGGGTGTCCACTCCCAACATCTCCAGCGTGCTCTCTCCTCTTGGGCAATCCTGATGGAAGCAACCCTGATAATCCTTCTGTCTAGATTTGTGACAGCAACTCATTGTCTTCTGCTATCCTGTAATTTAAAGAAAACCTGTATATCCATCAGCAATCAGCAGAACAGCAGCACTGGCAAACATGGTGAGCTCTATCGTAGTCTCACTGCTCAAATTAACACTGCAATTTCACGCCCCCTTCTCCTACTTCAGCGGAGAACAGTGAGTTCAAAGGTCCTGTGTGCCCTATTTTAAGAGGTAAACTGTAATCTCAAGAGATCTCTCTATTTAAAATTCACATCTACTGCACGATACTCACAATTAAGCCATGAGGTGCGTTTTCCCAGCTCCACTTTCCACCTCTCTCTGTGTCACAGGGAAGAAGGGCCTGTGTTTCCCTAGGCAAGGCAAATGTCCTTTACACAGCTGGGCACTGGCAGGGAGTCATGTCAGCATAGTTTAAAGCTGGTTCAGAAGGAGGTGGTGGAAGGAGGTGTGTGAATGACTGATCCATCGCCCCAGCCCCTCCTTTCATTAAAGGGGAGCTCAGGCCACAGCTTTGGATGAAGGCTTCTAGTGCTGTCCTGCACCACCTTGACCCTTAAATACACCAGCGAAAATCTTCATGTTACCACACCATAAACCAGGCCTGGGAACTGAAGGAGATTTCTTTCAAACCTGGTTGAAAAGGGGCTGGGAGCTCTAAACCGATATTGCCATTGGGGTGGTCAAACCACCACGTCGGAGAAGCTGCTGATGTCTGCCAAGCTGTGTCTGGCCAACCCCTCGCTTGGCCCTAGATGAGACCTCCCAGAAGGGCACTATGGCACGGCTATACTGTCCTAGCGCCCAGGGGACACCTCAGAACTTAACTGCTTGCAGAAACAGAAAGCAGGTTCAACTGAGGCTTCATTTACAGCTTGCTTTGCAGAGAAGCACCACTAAACACGAAACTGCTGGTAACAAAGAAAACAAAAGCAAAACAAACATTAAAAAATGTCCTCCTTTTGGAGGAAATTAGTATTGTTTCTCATAAACGGTGGTTCTTTTCCAAAATGTGTATTTCATAACAGATAAGCATTAGGCAGATTTTTCCCACTCTTTAACAGGTGAGTTTCAGCAGCTTGAAAATACTCTATACAGATTTGTAACAGGGGTGAATAGAAAGCCATTCACCGAGCCTTCTTTTTTTCTCAAAAGTGTCAACTTAAGAGAAACCGGAGGCTGGAGGTGAGACAGATTCAACCTCTGCACTGACAAAAAGACGCTGGAGTAGCTAAGGCTGGCCCTGGATGGGCAGCTGAGACCGTCTCGCGGGCAGGGAAGGGTCCTTCTCGCCCAGCACCGGCTCCTGCCTCTCCTTGCGCTGCCCTGGGCTCGCTGGGCTCTTCACTGAGCTGTCCTCATTGCTAGCCCGGAAGATAACTAGCTGGCTTTTTGCTGGATTAATGAGCTACACGAGCTCTGATGAGGACCAGATGATCAAAGGTAAACAGCAAGGTCACGGGGCCAGCAGCAAGCACAAAGCAGGGCCTTTTTCTCTGAGAAAAGATCTAACACCGCACTGCATGATCCTTAAACATCATTCACCATTTGTGCTTGGTATGTATATACAGGTATCGTATCCTATCCGATCATCGCATCCCACCCCTAGCACTGACTCTAACAGCCGCTGGTCGAGAGGGAACGGTTATTTCTGTGATGCCGTATCATCGTCTCCTGGTGTTTTACTTTCACAAAATTGTATCTGCAACAGTAAGGTCCACTGTTTAAAAATCAAGCCCTTGAGTCACTCTCTTTTGCGTGAGGCCACTGGGTTTCAGTGCTACTGTCTGCCACCAGAACACTCTCTGTGCTGGGAATGGCTCTTTGCTGAGAGGAATGCTGTTTTGCGGTGATATTTCTTCTCTAGGTGATTAAGGACCTAATTGTCCCAAATATATTACTGGACTGGAGCCTTATAGAAGCTAAGGAAATCACGTTCAGCTGCCTCCAAAAGTCATAGAAAGGAACATATTATTTTAAGCCGAGGCAAGCCCCTAGGTAATTGGTTTAATTAAGTCAGTCATGGAGGTAGTTTTACAATCTAACTGTGCTGAAGAACTATTTTACAGGCTGACTGCAGTCATCAATTATTTTTCAAGTGCCTTTTGGTGATAATTCTTCCTAGTTATAAAGCAATTACTTTTGTATTTAATTTTTCCACGTAAGCATTCTGTTGCAACATTTCCCATTTTTTCTTATCCCAAACCTCACAAATCCTTCATCACCTTAACCAGTATATACTCACAATCCAAAATGATCCAGAAAAGGAGACTAAAGGGGTGCAATGTTTTACCCAGTTAGGTAGTACTGACATGCAACGTAGACCTCAAGCTGCGCTTCTCCATATCTGCGTACGTCCACGTGTGTATAATAAGGACCCAAACACCCTCCACAGCCTTCTCCATGGCAATCTCATGCACTGATCCTGCCAACACAAGTTTTCAACCCTCATCAGTAAAAAGTTTGGAAATGGTTTTACTATTGCAAAACGTTTTACAGCAAGTCTGGATTCCTTTAATATCTGGGTTTATGTTTGAACCTCTGGGACATGCCTTTGATGCATTTCCAGTCTTTCCTCCTTCACTGTAAAATCTGAAAAATCATTTTTCTTTCTTTTCCTTATGACATCTAAGAACCTTTCTAAACTCTAGGAGCTGGGCCTTGGTATAGGTCAACTACATCAAGATGATGTCATCACACGGACATTTTCTTTGGCAGAAAAACTGTTTTAAGTGTTTCCTCCCATTCTTTGCTGCCCTTATGCAGTTTGCCATGCTTTCAGCTGCGTCCCTGCTTTTTGCTGTCCCTGCTGTGAAACAGCTTCCAGGACACCCAGAATTGACACAAACTTTTTAAAAAGTGGTTTTTACCTTCTTCTGTGATCTGCCATTGCATGGTGGCCCCACCGACAGGTGTCCTGCTCAGCTCCAGCACAGCACGGGAAGGAGCGGCCGGGCACCGTGGCCGCCCTGGCTGCAGAGGAAACCTTGGTAAAACAAGCAAGTGCACGGAGGCCCGGGGGGATACAAGGCTTGCCTGGCTCCTCTGCAGACATGGGGGGATTTGCAAAGTCTCCAGACCCTACCCGCGGCAGGGCCCTTGCACACACCCTACGTGTTACCTCTCAGCCTCTCCCTCTTGTTGAATGACCTGCTCACCTCTCCTTTCCCGATTCAGAAATCGGGTCTACTCTAAGGTGAGGGCAGCGTTTGAGGAGCTTGTATTTCCAGCTATAAAAAGACCCAACAACCCTAAAAATCCACTTGGAAGCACCACCTGAAGTTATAGTGATCCCTGAATCCTGTGCACGCTGGTCTGAGGAGACACCTGGGATAAAGAGGGACGAGACTTTGCTAAGACTCAAAGCACCTCTGTGAAAGCGCTTTCCTTCTAAGTGTTGACATCTTACATTTTGTTTTCAGCTGGACTTTATTTGTGTTACCTGAATAAGCTTTCTAGTTAATAAATTACTTAACAACTCTGTGTGATCAGAGCAGTAGTTAATCTGCTGATACTGTTGTGGTGTTTGTACAAACAAGAGCAGTGGCTGAACAAAGTTGAATACACAAGTTGGGAATGTTTTGCTTGCCGAGATGTGAAAAAGTCTCCAGGGTTTGCTTGGTGGACTAATGCTGTGTTAAGTCACATCTCAGTGCTAGCCAAAGATTAATGGGAAAAAAACAAGTGCTGGGGGTTGTTCAGAATGAGATACTGGGTTGCACATAGCAGTCACTGGCATTGTCACAGCTCTGCACCACTGGCTTTTTAAAAAAATGCTATGTTAGCCACTTTAGGATTTTTTTTGCATTAGCTATTTATTGTCAGGAATCTTTTCCAACTTCCTTCCTGAGTAAATAAGGAAATCCTGCTTCGAAGAGGCTGGGGAAGGGTTTGTTATATGTTTTTTATTCCCAGACACTCAAGTCCTTGTTTTGTAAATCGATGTCAGCTTGAGTTTAACTTGAAAAATTTGAGTGAGGAAAAGCGAAAAACTTAGCCCCAAGAGTAAATATACTGCAGCTCAGTGAAGTACTCGGCAGTTTACTTTTAGTTAAATATTGTTATAATTATAAATGTTTTTTCAGTTAAATATTACACAACTTTGGAGTAGGAATGATGAAACTAAAACACATACTGACCCAGGAGACAGCTTCGCTTTCTATTCTTCTTCAAGCCCTTTCTGTTTACTGAGGTCAGTGCTGTACAAGGCCAAGAAAACAGCTTGCACCTGGCAAAATTTGCCATCTGTAAACATCACCGGACCAGTTCAGGCTCCGTCCCTGTGGCAATCTGGCTGCAGAGCTGCTTTAATACTCTCTTTGCTATTAGCAAATTTATTAGTGGGGAACTTTTCCTCCCCGCTATAAAATGACCCGTTTTTCAGGACAGAAGGAAAACACCTTTGCTGCTCAGTGTCACTGAAAATACAAACTGGCCACTGAAGATCCAGGTACACAAAAAGATAGTTCCGTAGCTCCATTATAATGTTTGTATGACATTTATGCAATACCTTCTATAACATAAAAGCATGTGCATTTTGTATCATCACTGTGAGATCATCGGCATGTTCACCAAGCCCGATGTCTCCTTTCAACTTCACTTCAACTAATTGATAACCCAGCAATCTGCACAAGTAATTCAAGTTCTGCCAGTCTTGCACCGACTTCTCTGCCATGTGTTTCCTGGTCACCAGCCTCCAAAGTTTCCCTCTGATGCTCTGGACAGCCTTGTCTAGCCCTGGCTAACCTGGATAGTCCCTGAGCTCTCGCAGCCCCCCTCAATTCCCAGCTGTTAATCTGAAAAGAACCACATCTGAGGTGGTGCAGGTACCACCACACCGAAGGATTTAAAAGGGTTTCCCGAGTGGGAGTCACTACACCCCACTCCCAGAAAGTCCTCCATGTCCCTGACTCAGGGCTAAATAGCTGCAATATTCGTGGCCACATTCTCTTCCTGTTACTGTCTATTTTTATACTAATAACGCAGAATTAAAGACTGAGCAGATGAGTCTTTCTAGCTACTGGCATGAAATGTTTCAATAGGCATAAAAGAAATGGTAGAGAAACCTTTGTGTCTTAAAATAATTAGTATCTAGACTGAAGTATGCAGCACTTCAGCAATCATCCAGGAGCCAGATCCACATGCCACAGACCAGAGCAATCCACAATACTTCCCAGTGTCTGTGTCGGAGCTAATGCAAACAGAGACCAGAATATGCAGTGTCCACTTCACCTGCTACCAGAATCACTCCCCAGCGCAAAGCAGCCTCCAAGCAGTCCCAAAACCTCCACAGCAGCAGGACGCAGAGTGAATAAACCCAGAACGTGTACGCACAGCGACGGGTATCACCTCACATGGCATGATGCTCTTGCGGTAGATGCATAGGTGTAGCGGGTGCAAATACAAACCAACCCATTCCCCACTTCCATTAGTGTATCCTCATGATGGTTGTGCTGGTAAAAATGCAAAAACAAATCCATACATGCTCAATATGAATTAAATATGTTGTAGATCAACAGATTCTGCTGGACAGAGCTGAGAATTTAACTTCACACCATGTTTTTTCAATCACGGGAGAAAACAGTCCATCCGATTAACATAATACAAATATACAGTCCAACCCATTATGCCCCTTTTTACCTGTTACAGGAACAGGGAAGGGGTTTCACATAAGTAAAAATCATCCCCAGCTGCTTGTCCCCATTTCCTCTGCACCCACAGCCTTGTGATGCCAGCTGGGAGAGTACATCTGAGCGGCAGCCCCGGCCGCAGTGCCGACAGCACGGGGGGCGGCAAATGGCAGGTTCCCTCAGCGAGGAGGCAGAAATCTCATTCAGTTCTCTACCTACAGCCTTCTCATTGATTTTAATCTGTCCCAGGAGGAAACTGTAGCCCAGACGGAGACAGACAGGTATGTGACAGATGCTTTACCGCGGAGAAGCCTCCCAAAAAGTTATTTCTTTACACATATATCTGTCACCCTAAAGAGAAATATTTGTCTTCCATTTTCAGTGGAGGTTAAAAATACTCACCTATGGTAAAGATAATCAAATTTCATGCTTCAAGGCTTAAGCTGATTGCTTAGCGAGGCTTTGCTATGTGCCAGGGACAATTCTTCCTCTTTCTGAAATGTTGCAGAGGCAGCTAGGTTTTCCTCCCAGCTTCCCTTGGAACTGGGGCTGCAATGAACCTGGTCCAACATTATCGCTTTGTTAATATAAGGTAGAAAAATACTTAAAAGCAGCTGTAAACATTCCCTTCACTCCCCTAGCAAGGGGAGCCTTAGCATCATCTAGTACTTCACACCAGTCTGGTCGTGTAGTTAGGTAATAGCCGCATGGCCAGATCCAGCCTTGGGATCTGCAGCTGAAATGAGCTGCTTCTACCTTAGCGATCTCGAGGGACATACAGGAAGGTATACCATATAGCCCTTACAATGGATATATATGTTATTCTAACAACAAAGTCATTTCAACTATTCCAAAATGAAGTTTTTTGAAACTTTTCTTTAACCAAAATCTTTCACTCTAAGACAAACAGAAATTTTGAAAAGTGAGGCTTTCCCGTGGAACTGAGATTCTGAGTTGCAGCACTACAAATAATCATTTAAACAGTGACATAGAAACCATTTACTTTAAAAAACATGGCAAGGAATCTTGGACCAAGGCGCCCCAGTGAACCTGATTGCACCGATTCGCCGAGTAGCAGCTAGGCTCTTTGCTGGGACGTGCCTGGTGACAAGCCCTGGCGAGCAGCGCAGCCAACGAACGTCGGAAGAGCGGGCACCATGCACAGTACCAAAACTCACAGGGAAGTTCAACAAAAGGAAGGTGCTCTTTCCTTTTTTAAGCCACAGTAACCTAATAAACCGGGTTGGTTGCCCGGGACAATGTAAAACACAACAGTTGAGTTTCCAGAGATGCTGCCAGCAATCCTCAAATCCATGGTTAATGACCTTCTGAAGGTGTGCAAGTCTGGAGAATATATGTACAAGTCTGGAGCCACTGCTCCTGTGCACTCAAGAACTGGTTTTCTAAGCACAAACATTTTGTAGAAAGCTATAAAGTACTAATTCTCTTAAAGATGATGAGTGCTCCTAAAGGACACTATACTGTTGGAAGTACCCCTATATAATTGACAAAATGAAAAAGCTTAAAATATATGCAGTACATTAACAGGCAAAAGGTTAAGTATTTAATCAACTGAAAATAATTGGAAATGAGCGTGGCATGCGTATGCACACATATTCCCTGCTCTATTTATCAAATGCACTGCTTGGGGCGTTGAGAGAGAGATATCAGGTCTGAATAATTTAATTTGTAGGGGCATTTTGGGCCAGCTAGGCCATTGCTGTTGTTTGTGTAACACCATAGGCAAAAAGGGCCTTGCACTGATGAATAGATGATCCTCATCCTGATCCCATGACAGTATAAATCACTATTAACTCATGAATGTGCAATGGTTTGCAACTGACAGTAAAACATGAGGTCTGAATCTGGCGCATGGCTCGTGAAGGAATGAACAAACCGCAAAAGCCAAGATGTGATCTGTCCGGCACATGTGCAAAAAGACGGACCGCTGTGTGAGGTTAACTCTGCGCTGGCTGCCTCAAACCATGCTTTATCCCGTGCCCTGAAGCAGAGCGTGGCAGTGACCCACACATGCATTCGGTGCCTGCGAAGGTGGGCACGGACTGCCCCTTCCCTTCGGGGAGGAAAGCAGGCACGGCAATTTCATCCTGTGATCTTACAGCCAGGTGTTCAGCGGCTTCGTGGTAGCAACCAACAGCTGAAGCGGCAAAGCCCAAACCAACAGAAGCATTCAGGTGTCTTCTGGTGGGAATCTGGTACCTAAGTTAGGAGTTAGCTTGTGAAGGAAGACTGACGTGGCCACAGCAGCTTTGGTGATGAAAAGCTCAACCTGAGCCATGCTGCCGGGAGGTGGAAAGCACCGCCGCGAGGCTGCTCTCCTCTCCAGAATGGCAACTACATGCCGCAACTGCAGCACTACAACGGCATGCTTTGATACCCGTGACAAAAAACACAACCTCCTTTGCTGCTCGGCAGAGAAATCAATGTCGAGAACTGCTACGTACCAGAAAGCCAGCTCGGCTCTCTCTGACTTGGAAAACGAGCACAGCTCTGCTGGGGCTGGCAGGGAGTGACAGCAGCGGCGGTACCAACCGTCTGCATCACTGGGAGGAGGATACGTATAAACACGTGTGAACCTCTGTCCTCCTCTGAAAACCTCTTCATCACCGCAATCAGTGAGGAAAGCGAACTAAGGACTTTTTCAAGACACTCTTTCCTTCATTTTTACACATTTTCAGAGCCATTACAGATTCCTACCAGTCACACTGCTGGGGGAGAAGTGTTCTCAGGTATGGCAGGTCCACTGCCAAGTGTTTCCTTGGCATGCCGAGTGTTGCAGGCCATGAGTCCACAGGAGAGATTAAGGTTTATCTCTAATTAAATAGTTTAGTGAGTAAGCTTTAACAGGATGAAGGAGCCAGGAAGAACCAGAGGTTTCGCTGGGGAGCTGCTTCAGTCTAGCGCCACACAAATGAATAGATCTTCGTTTTGTTTAAACAGGCGCTAACAACATTCCTTCCCAACGGAGTCACGACCCCACAGTTTTACTGTGGTAAAATTTCATCCAAACAGTAATTTTACACTCTCAGAACCTTTGAAACAAACTGTTTTCAGTATAAGTTTACACCTATTAGAGACAAAAAATTGCCTGCAGAAAAGTAAGCGTTGAAAGTAGCAAAGATTTTCAAGCATATTCGATGGTGAAAATGGTTGGAGTTCCACTCATATTATCCCATGTTGGTGTGGAAACCTATAAATATTTTATCACTGTACCATGATATTTTAAGATCTGAAAACTTCAGAATTAAGTGTGACATGATCATTTTTGGAAAGGGTGCATCTGAGTGTTGGTGGTTTTTTTCCCTTCCTTATTGTTCTTTTCAAAACAAACTTCATTAATTTTGCCTTACAACACTGGCACTAACTAGAAAACTATTAAATCAGAGACATAAGGAATATCCATGGAGGATTTCCGATGATGGGTCAAGGGTATGTGGACATCTACAAGCAGAGTACATGGCTCCTGAAAAATCTTTCATCAATTGATATGTTTACCCACAAAACTAGTTCTGCTACGAGTCATAGGTTGGGGAGAAATCTGTGAAGAGGTTGGAAAAGCCCCGAATAAAGACCAGCTCCTAAGTGTGAACAACAACAAGAGAGCTCTGTAGTGCCCTGGGCTTCCTTTCACTTTAGTTTCTATTCTTTTTGAAAGGAAATGCTGAAAAGTTTTGTTTCCTTCAAAAGAAGTAGGACCTCCCTGAACATTTGTAATGAAAGTCCACACAAACTCTCTTCAGCAGGCAGGAATCTTCCTCCAAGTTAGTTTACCAACTTTTTATTGACTCTTCACGTGGCTCTCTCAGGTGCAATCTCTTTCTTAGGAATTTATGAAGCATGATAAACAAAGTAGGATGGAGGCGGGGGTTTTTTGTCAGATTCTTTTGCATGTGTGCTAAAATCTGTACAAATCTCCTGTTCTGAAGCCAATGCAAAGAGCTACTCTGCATTGAGTCCCACTAGCCCCACTCAGAAAGGGGCTGGGATGCTGCAAAGCAGAAGGAGCCCAAATTGTCATATTTACTTTGCTGTGAAGCTGTAGGAGGAGATCATGAGCTCACTTTCAAGAAAATTTTAATCCTTCCCGTCTGACATATGTCTTGGAATTACACAGATTTGAACTGTTTTGGCACACAGATTGAATGCTACAAAGAGCCAAACAAATAAACTGCCTGCTGCCACGTTAAACAGGGATTTGGGGATCATTTTGCTACATTATGATGGAAAAAAAACCCAGTTCATTTCCCTGTAAATGGCTGAATGCAACACAGTTACATCTTCTAAAGATCTTCTCCACAGTCAGAAGAGACGAAGAGATCTTTGCTTTAATTTTGCCCTGTAATTGGACTGAAAACTCCCACCTGCATCCTGGCACTCGGGTTATGGCCGTTGGGCAGGGGCCAAAATTTCATTCTGCCCTGCAGAAATGGTGTGAAAGTGAGCTAACTCAAACCTCCACCCTTGGATTTGAAATCCTAGTTTTCCATGGCTGCACTGTCAGCAGACTGTACCTCTGCTGATTTTTGAAGCATCTGCAGATAATTATAATCCACAGCCTGTGTGAGGTGAAGGTGTCAAAACCCCAGTGAAAGTCAATGGAGACATCTGAAATCATACAGAATCCCAGCATGGTGGGGGCTGGCAGGGCCCTCCGGAGCTCCCCCCGTCCAGCCCCCCTGCGTGAGCAGCACCCCCAGAGCAGGGGCACAGGACCGCGTCCAGGCGGGGTGGGAATGGCTCCAGGGAAGGAGACTCCACAGCCTCTCTGGGCAGCCTGGGCCGCTGCTCTGGCACCCGCACAGCAAAGGGGTTTTGCCTCAGGTTTCAGTGGAACTTCCCGTGTTCCAGCTTGTGCCCGGTGCCCCTTGTCCTGTCGTCGGGCACCGCTGAGAAGAGCCCAGTCCCACCCTCCTGACACCCGCCCTTCAGACACTGATAAGCCCTGAGGAGATCCCCCTCAGCCTTCTCTTCTCCAGCTGAACAAGCCCAGGTCTCTCAGCCTTTCCTCACCAGGGAGATGCTCCATCCCCTGAGCATCCTTGTGGCTCTGCGCTGGCCTTGCTCCAGCAGCTCCCTGTC
>VZTV01014392.1:20821-35921 GCA_013400875.1 Anhinga rufa
GGGGGGGGGAGACACCCACCCACCGCTTTCTCCTTCTCTCCCTTCATGTTTTGGCCAAGGAAAGGACGGACAGACGGAAACCCGCGCGGGCGGCTTAAAAGTGTTTGTTCAGCGGGAAAGCAGAGCCCTCCGGACAAAGGGCTCGGCCGTGTGTCCTGCTGTCCCTTTGCCTGAGCTTTCCCGGGGCCGGGGGTACGCACGCGGGGGCCGGAGTTCAAGGCAAGAACACTTTAAAAGTTTTTGCCTTTTTTTTTTTTCTTCTTTTTTTTTTTCTTTCTTTTTTTTTTTAAAAAGAAGTTCCACGGTTTGGCAGAGAACTGTGCTTCCCAGCGGGGCGCCAGACCCGCCGCCTCGTCGCATTGCCCCAGCAGCCCTGCAGAAGAAGGGGTAGTAGAGCTCTGGAGGGTCCCAACCGCTGGGTATTCATATAAACAACAGGGGAAAAAAAAGATTGAGAAAAGCTGAGGTGCCTTTTAAATGCCTCCTCTAGGAAAATACATAGTTTTAAGGCAGTGACTAATCCCAAAAGAACTTCACCCAGACTGCAAACACCACCGAATTCCCCAGAATGACTTGTAAAATACCCACGGTGCAGCCTGGATGCTTTGGGCTCCTTGCCTGCTAGCTGCTGTTTAACTCTTTCCTCTTCATGCAAAAGACCATTTGCGCTGCAGGAAAATGACGTTTATTCTATAGTCCCAGGAGCCTTTATGCGTGAGGTCCTGCTTTTCATCCCCACCCTGGTACTCAGGGTTTCCCTGAGCATCTTGCCCCAAATTTACTATCTCACCGTCAGTTGTTGCTCCCCCTGGCACCGAGGTAAAGCTAACTGCAGGTGAGCGTACTATAGGTGCACAGCTTCAGAAAGCGTTGCATAAAATGTTATGTCACCTGTGCATTTATTCCACACCAAATTTAATAGGTGGAGTCTTCTGAGACGTCCAAGCCCCCCACGAAGCGAATGCTAAAGGATATACAGCAGTCTACAATATAAGCCAACACTCGTATTTTGGAAATTCTCCTGCTAAGCTCGTAGCTGTGTCTGGCCCGTGTTTGGTGAAATGGGGGAGCCACAGAGATGGGTTGATTTTACGAAATCAAGTTACACGATACTGATAATGAAGAAAAACATAGAAATGCATTCTCGTCTCTTCATGCATAGTGTCAGAGCCCCTTCCTAACAAGCTCGCCAATCTAAATAATTAGTAACCACACTTACCTTTCCCTCCCTGTTATTCATATATGTGCACCTGGGACGCAACCACATCTAGTGATACTTGCCCAAATTATAACTCGCTCTTTCTGAAGAATAACAAGCCTGCATTTGCTGGGAAAAGCTAAATCTGCCCTCCCTGGAGTTCTGCTGGGCTACAAAGTAAGGGTGCTGGCTCTGAGGGGGTGCCTTAACCACGTATTCTTGCGTGTGCCAGCCATCTGGTGCACAATAAATAAGGAAAAAGTTTATCTAGAAACACAGTCTGCTACCCCACAGCCACCCGGTGCATGTGGAGTACATCTCAAAAGGTAAACCGCGATTTTTGCCTGCCCATTTTTCTTCCCTTTGTTGTTCACAGAATCAGCGTTTCTATCCCTTCACCAGATTGCTACGGCTGCACAGACTGCAGATGTTTTGATCTTTGCAAAAGGAATAATGTGTAACTAGCAGGGGGTTTGTCCACAGCTGTAGGAGCCTGAGCAGGACTACGAATATGACCATTTGTTTACCAGCTTTGCTATGGGAGGAAGTGCTGAGACACGAGCACAATAAAGTTCATTATGCTTCAGGATACAGGGCTGCAAGGAAACGTCCTCAGACTTCCTTCTGTTTTGAAAGCACAGGCCATGCACTAGCCCTAGAAAAGGAGAGAAGCTTTACCAGATAGCATTCCCGCAGGACTTCCATCCTCAAACACTTCATTGCTACAGATAAACCTCATTTGAGTTTTCACCCATGCCTTGCTTTCTCTACCCATAAAACAAATACCAGTCCTTCAGTACCAGGCGGTGCAGGTACAAGGTTGCATTCCCTGAGGATTTCAAAATGCATGCAAATACTGTTCCAGTGCCAGGATAGTGAAGCCTTCTGGGGGAAAAGTATGCCAGGTAAGGAAAAGGCAGGAGCGCAGGACTGTTTGCTTCCAGATCGGAGGGCAAAGCTCAGAGGTGAGCTGTAGCAGATCCGTTAAGAGAATAAACTAATATCTCATCTGCTCACATTTTTTTTTAAACTCATCAAACTGCTTCGTTATAGAAGCTAGTATAGTTAAATCTGTCAGAGCCCTTAGCTTTAAGTGCATTTTTACCTTAATAATTTTAATCAATTTAAGTGAGTTCTTGAAACAAGAAACCTGATTTAAGAATATCACTGTCCTCCTCATCGAGGACACAGAAACCTTCACGCTCCCTCGGCATGGTGGCCCCGCTTTGTTTCGATGCCTACAAAGCACAGAGTCGTTTCAAGTATTAGATGAAGCTCAACGGAGGCGGCTGCTGCTGCAAACCGAAGGTGCTTTTCCACCCGGTAGGGCTTGCAGGGCAGTCTGGGTGAATTCTCCTAATCCTCCTGGAGCCTGAAATCTCCTCCTAAGCGCCTTGGTTTCCTAACAGGCGGGGAAAGCATGGAGTGTGAAGGAGGAGGGGCCTCTGTTTGCTGCTTTCAATACCCCAGTCTCAGCCGAAACTGGTACTCATGGCAAACCAAACTTCTTTAAGACAAGAAGAGTGATGTTGAAATATCACAAGACGTCCATCTGAATGTTTGCGGGTTTATGGCTGATTGCTGTTCCTTCCAAGTTCCTGTAGGACTTTGCTGGCAGGACAAGCCTTGCCAGGCTTTATAATAAAGCTGATGCAGCGAGTTCAAAGCAAGCAGGAGCTGATCTCTGCTGGCATTTGCTGGAGGCAGCAAACAGCAAGAGCAGTGGGTTACCTGCTCTTGCATTAAACAACAGCGCCAGCTGGAGTTGTGCATGTCGCCTCGCCCTGCGGATGCAGCCGGGCTTGGGAAGAGCTTTCTGCTACGACAGAAACTCTCCCCGTCAGAGTCCCTTGGAGTTTTGCCACTCTTTTCAAACTCGTTTCCTTTTATCAGAAGAAAATGTGCTTTCTCTATGACTAGAGAGTATAGACGTAGGGCCATGTCACAAGCATTCAGCATTATAATTTTGTTTGGACCCAAATGTCATCTCTGTTGTCTGGACTTTGTTCTGGACTATTAGGTCAAATACAAGGTACAGAGAGACCCCGAACTGGATACGGGGCGGATATGGTATGGCTATATATCGGCAAAAGCCTGGATTGTAAGTGGCATTGGCTGAAAAGACAGAATGGAAAATACTTTTAGGGTCTGGTATTTGACTTCATCCTCAATAATTTGTGAAGAAAAATCCCTTGTGCAAAAGAAATGGTTTTAATGCAGAACTAGAGAAACGAAAGAATTCACAACATTAGTGATTTGGGTGTTGAATTTTCACAAAGCTTATTTAGTTGAGTGCTGGATACTAAATTTACATCCGGGGAAGATACTGTAAGTATATTTTTGCGTATTAGGTATGCCATCATAGTTAAAGAAATATGTAAAATCAGGATGAATCACTCATGCTGTGTATATATAGTCATAACTTGCACCATACTAGCAAATGCTTTAAAGAAAAGAAGGCGTGTTTCTAAGCGTAGTGAATTTAGTGACATCTGTGAGGATATTATAGGTGAAAAATCCTGGCTTTCCCTTTGCTGCAGCTCCAGGACACGTACTCCAAGAGCGGCATTGTCTGTCTCACCGGGGAGGAAATCTCCAATTTTATCCAAAACTTGGATCTAATTGAAAGTGAAGACAGAGCGGCTGATCCCTGCTGGCAAGTAAAGTGGCACCTGGGAAAGTTAATTAAAAAGGTATTTGGGAACCGACATGTTGAAACAATGTGCTTGGTGATATTACGGTTCAAAGAATCCTAATAGCAGAATAAAGGGGGGCTCTCGAATTGTTCTGTTGCAAAGCCACAGCTTCAGCTGCAGAGTGCTTGCGCTGAAGCCAAAAAAACCCATGACGGTGGTTTCACTACATTCAGGAAATAATAAAGCAAAGACAATCGGGGTTTTTTACTAAGCGAATTTCAGTGATAGGTTGGCTTGTCTGAAGTACCTCAGGGTGGAAGTGTTTGACTCGAGCTTGTTTTCTACCTGACCGTAGGAGCGTAGTGCTAGTAGAGGTGTCACTCCTTCTTTGGGAGGCTGGCATGAGAAAATGAGATGAAATGTAGCACGGGGAGAGGTAAAAAGGTGCCTGAGGGACCGTCTAGTCAGGAGCTGTGCAGTGTATTAGGGGAGGAGAGAGGGAGCGAGCATGTGGCATCGGGCGCAGCACCTTCCCAGTGCAGCATCCCATCTCCTGCCCGACTTACACACAATACGTATGGTTTTGGCTGTAGAGAAGAAAATAAGCCTGTCTGAAAAATCAGCAAGGCTAAAGTCTTCTGGAATGGTTTTCAGAATCCCATCCCCAGCACATAAAATAGCTCATCCATAAAAATTCACTCCCGGCTGAGACTTACCTGGCAAAGCTTGCACCCCAAAATAGACCCTCGATTTGAATTCAGAGCCCTCGGCTCCTTTGGTGGAAGTTCTGCCAGTGAAGTCCCTGAACTTCTGCATAAGGAAGACATTGTTTTATTCGGTGGGCGTTTACACGACTAATATACAGTAGGTATTTCTTTTCTTTAAAGCCCCCTGATTGCTTAAAAAAAGGTAACCTGGGTGCCAGAAATAATAAATTATAATGATGACAATGATAAGGAAGAATAATAATAATGATAGTGATAATGATGATAATAATAATGATGATGACAATGATAATAATATAACAACAGCAGCAATAATAATAATGATGATAATAATATAACAACAGCAATTAATAACAACAACAACAACAACAACAACAACAATAATAATAATAATAATAATAATAATAATAATAATAATAACAATAATAATAATAATAATAATAGATGGCTAGAGAGATAAATAGAAATGTGGCAGGGCAGAACCCGTCAGTAAGTGGCAATACAGGGCCCATGTTAGTCACCCAGGTAGATCCTCCCAGACCACCAGCACGCTTGCTGCACCACTGTCGGTAACCAAACTAGCTCATTTCAGCGGTCAGCAGTTATAAGGAAGGGGAATGCACAAAGTAAGATCTTAAGGCTTAAGAGCTTGGATAGATAGATAGGTAGAGGTATAAAAAAATGAATAAATGAAATTTAATTTCTCAGAGCTAAGGTCCCACAGAAGCGCACGCTGCTGAGTATTCTGCAAATGGAAGCTGGTGCTTGTACACTGCATCTCTTCTTATTTGAGAAAAGCATGAGGGTCTAATTTTCCAGTAGACTTAAAGCCCAGATGGTTGAGCTCTCTTGAAAATGTTTTCCCATATATTTCATTACATAGAAGATGTAAACATAGAAATACTTCATTACAGCAAATTAATAAGCTTTTTTTATTTCCTTGTTGGTCAAATCCAGAATACCCTTTATTCATGAGTTTGAAAAGGGGTGTCTTTTTTCCTGCACCTATCAGGTTCTGCTGACAAACTAATTCATTTTCTCTGTGTTTGTTGGCAGATGATGTCGAGAAACTACGAGGAAATCATGGCTGCAGTCAACGGTATACAATAATTGTATTATATGTGGCAAAAAGGAGCTGCTAGTGGCACCTGATGTGTAGTGACTCAATTAATTTTTTAGAAGTGCAGAAAACACTGACTAAGATCTTGTACTGGCAGCAAGTCATCAGAAAATGATTACTTATTACTAGAAGGCAAATTTTCAGGAGCCAGAAATATGGTCAAGTGGTTAGAGCGAGGTAGCCAAGGTGGGCGCAGAGGATTCAGCTGCTAGACCAGAGTCCCGCGCTGTTACGGGGACGTTTATACCGTCTGCTCTCCTGGAATCAAGCAGCACCGAGCTGCGGTACGCACGGGTTTGTTAAGGAATAGCTCTGCCGAAGCTCATACGGCTCCGAACACGTTGAGCGAAAGCATTACAACCTCCAAGTGGAAATTCGGAGTAAAGATTATGGGTACTTAACCATAAAAGATCATGAATGTGAAAGTTTGGTACTATGGGTTGTTTTGTCTATTGGTAATTTTGGGGCAGGGGGAGGAGAAAAAGGGGAACAAAGAGATATATAAAGACATTTCAAGGAGAGCAAGAGAGAAAGAGAAATTTGAGCCTTATTAGCCAATATATAGCATTCACTCCAAGATTTAGTCAATTAAAAAAAAAATGACATACCTATTCCTTAAAATCAGGTCAAGTGGGACAGATGTGCTTTCTAACGTTCTTGCTTCTAACGTGAGGTTCCTTTTGTGGTCCTTCCTCAGCTGAAAGAGCCCCGACGCTGTCGCACACCGACGGGCAGCAGCCACCGCGCGGTCCCGTCCACAGGATCGCGGCGCACCTGACGGGCAACAGCAACAGGAAGAATTCCCTGTCCCCACGCAGTAAGGAAAAACCTTTAAATACAGCTAAAGATCGCAGAACTCGCGCTCTCATTGCTGGCCCGGTGCTTGCGTACACTTTTTAATACTCGCATTGAGTTAACAGTAAGAAACAAATCATAACAAAGGCTCCTTCCTTGAATTCTTCCTCCTACCTTCCTTCTTCCCAGACAATATTTTTTCCAGCTAATATTTGCAGGACACGGAGAAAGCCCGCTCCCTCCCTCTGGGTACCTCACTTACTTCTCTTCTGGAACCTTCGTTAGCAGGGGGAATGAAAAGAAATATCCTTCTTCTTAATGTTAAGTTTTCTTCTTTTCTTTCCTTTAATTTCCTTCTGTCAGTTGTGTGAGTCCCAGCTGCTATGGTGACAGACCTATTAGAAATGGGAGACAGAGACGGGAGAGACTTGACATTCAGGTCATGTTAATGAAAGGCTTGGTAGGGTTTCTGCAGCTTTGGAGGGTATCAGACACAAGTGGATATTTTAACTTTGTTACTAAGTAACAACACGGTGATTTATTTTTTTTCCCCTCTTATTTGGGAGCACAAAATTAAAAATAAAAGTAGTTCATGCGGATTCCCACATAGAGCTAGACAGCTTACTTCTGGACCTACAAATTGCTTTGAGAATGGACCTAATGAGCCGCTGGGAACAGCAGGTTTCCTTACTTTGTTGTTAAAACCAGGCTCCCCGACTAGCAGACACCTGGCTTTTAATTTAACCTTTTCTCTCTTTTTTTCCTCAAGTAGATTCCTCACCCAGAAGGGGGAACGGACAAAAAATAAACAACTGGGAATCGTCAAGGAAAGGCCACTCTTTCCTGTACAACGTGGAGCTGAGAAACGGCGAGTTAGTGGTACCCCAAACCGGGTTTTATTACATATACTCACAAACTTATTTTCGTTTCCGCGAAGACGAGAACGAGGATTCACATTTGTTGGCACAAATCCGGAACCCCAAACAGCTTGTCCAATACGTTTACAAACTGACCAATTACCCAGAGCCCATTTTGCTCATGAAAAGCGCAAGAACAAGCTGCTGGTCTAAAAAGGCGGAATATGGACTTTATTCCATCTACCAAGGTGGGGTGTTTCAGCTGAAAAGAGACGACAGGATTTTTGTCTCTGTCAGTAATGGTGACATAGTTGACATGGACAAAGAAGCAAGTTTTTTTGGAGCCTTTATGATCGGTTAAAAGCTGAAAATCACGCTCCAAAGAAGCCAGTTTTCACAGTCAGGGCCAGCTTAAAATTCCATAAAATAGGGGATAATAAGCAAACACTGTAGCAATACCAGCAATACCAGACTCCCCTTTCTCAGCTCACTCAGCGCGAGGTCCGACCGTGCCGAATACTCTCCCACCGGCCGGGAAGGAGCCGCGGCAGCTGGCTGCAGCTGCGGATGGCGATGCTTTGTGCCGGCACGGGCGCCACGGCTCGCTGCCCAGCCGGGCTGGGGACCCGCGAGGATTCCCCACGCCACAGGTGACCCCTTGGGCCAGAAGCCCAGGCAGGTAAGCGCTCGCCACCACCTCCGCAGAGATGCTCCACACCAGCTCACCCACACGGCAGGTGGGATGGAGGGTGCTCCGCGGCCAGTTACTTGAGGCTGAGACTGGACATCAAACTTTATTGGTGGTCTCCATTGGGACCCCGTCTTGAATATCTCAGTTCCTCTAAGAAGCCTTAGCAAGTACTGCTTCCCAGATGCCCATGGAATCCCTCGACGTTTTTGTTTGAGTTTTACAAAAGTGAAAGGCCATCAGAAACTCAAACTGCACGTCTTCATCTCACCTAACGAAGCACTTAAGCACCTAATTAATTTTAAGCACACGAACAGTCTGAGTAAATCAGAGTATTTACATGCTTGAAATTAAATATGTGCTTAAGCATTTTTCAGGATCATGGCTTGAGTAAACACATTAGTCTGTCTTAATCAGGATATTGTACATAAAACCAGCTGCTGAAATGGCACAGAAGAGGTTTTGAAATCAATCACTATTTTGACCGGCACATTATGATAGCGCCTGTTAATTGCTACGCTGCAAAGGTTTCACCAGGCTTCCAATAGGCTCGGTAATGTAGTTGCTGTTACACTTGTTGACAGCAAGTACTTGATCCAGAAAAAAGGTGTTTTTCTGTAAATACTGAATTCTATTAGATGTTTGCCACAAATTAAGCATGACACGGTTCTTCCCTGTTTATTTTTACTGGCCTGTGTTTGGTAGGGTGTAATGCAGAATAACACACCCCAGTGACTAATATTTTAAGGAAACCATACACGGCTACCCGTACTTAAACAAGAGCTGTGATTTTTTGGTTTGATTTTTACTTTATTTTTAGGAATGGGTGGAAAATTTTCATAACTTTTTTTTTTTTAAACCATAATTTTTTAAAAAACTGGCCACTATATTTTTTAACTCTATGAGTAGGACTATTTTATAGTAGTAAAAAAATAAAGAAAGAAAGGGAAAAAAAAAAAGATTTGCAAGTGTAAGCTGTGTGGGCTGGATCCACAGCGTAAATCGGGTAGCATTAATCAGCACATCCGCAGCACTGTCAGTGGAGCGATACTAGTTTGCACCGTGAATGCATTTTGCCCGGATTCAGGGAAAACAGTGGGGAAAAGGAGGTGAAGGTGAAAAAAAATTGGAGGGAAAGGAAGACAGTTGTTCTGCAAATGTTACTTGACATCAACAGAATGATGCCAGAAGAAAATCTGCTTGTCTATTTTTTTAATACATTAAGGTTGCCATGGGAACCCTCACATTCACCTCCACATTCTGGTAATTAAATCACTGTACAGCCCTTGCATATGGGCCTCGTGGGTAAACGTGCATCATTCATCTTCCCTACTTTGTCAACAAGAGGAATTGAATAGACACAAGCCCCTGCATTTATTTTGTCATTCGGAAAAGCAGGTACGACTTACAAATACCTGCGGTTGAGCAACAAGGAAGAATTTCGGGAATACCCTCCTTTTGACAGGTTGGGGCAAAGAAACACACTGCCATAAGCCTAAAATGATGAGTTTTAACTTTTGTCTGCTGTTTTAACGTAGCGTCATGTATACTCTTTTCAGCGGTAATCAAATATGTGAAATTCTTCATCGTTTACTGGAACGCTCGGGTTTGCCTCATTCTCAAATCATCTGTTTCAACAGTGAACAGAAAATATTTCTACAGTTTTCTTTCTGATTTCAGTACTTAATTCCGAATTTTTCTGCCTGCCAGAAAAGACTAGGGAGAGCAAAGCCATTCCCTACATATCTGCACGTCTGCTATTTTGGAGAAAAGACTTCTGTAGGTTCTCCTTGCAAATGGACCGGGCTTTTCGACCTCAGCACAGGATTGACCCATGCTACCAGGTTTGAGGGTGGTTTTTTTTAGCAATTTATTATATTAAAATGTTATATTTTTTGTAGAAATGTTATTTTAGGAGCTTATTTGAAAGAAAATTTATTTGAACTGTGAAAAAGTATTTGGGATTTACTGGTGGCGACTTAGAGTCAGAAACCCTCCCTATGGGTAAGAACTGATTTGTGTAGCGTAGGAGTCGTGGCTGCTGGAAAGGATGGGAAGGAAACCGTGGGGGACTTCACAAACTCGCAGCTGATGCTAAGGCAAACTGTCTATCACACACAGATTTTTTTGCTCCATGTTCTCTCCTCAACTCTCAATATGTAACGCCATGCCCACTGTCGCTTGGGGAATGCTCCTTGGCATTGCCTGCCTTTTTTAGCTAAATGTACGTATCGTTGGTCTCCGCATGCAGAGCATATCGCAACGGGGATCACACCAAATAATCATATTTTATTTCTGAATAATCCAAAGGCATGCTTGCCAGATATTATCTTGGGGGGAGATTATCAAGCAATATCAGACAGGACACGTTTGAAGATGAATGGAAAGATACAGCAACTTCTGTTTGTGTATTTGTATATTTGCACCCTGGATCATATTTTTCATCTCGCTCTAGGTTGAATGGCAAATGTAGCAATTTTTTATTTGTGGATGCAGGTTGTGGTAAGGTGTAAATATTGTGATTTTTCTACATTTTATATAAAACATTTTTAGTAAATAGTCATTTAATCTTGCGGTGATTATTGGTGTCATCCTATGGCTTCCATACAACAACCCTGTCTGAAATAATTCCTCTGACACTGGTTGGTATCAGTTACAATCCATTAAATGCGACAAACATTTTTGTTGTTGTTGTAATTGTTGTTGTATGTAATAAAAACATGCAATTTGTGCCATGCGACATGATGTCTGTTGCAATGCAAAGGACATAATGCAAACCGCTGAGCAATGCCATATTGTGTAATGCCATAAAACTGGCTTCCAGACCCTAGTTGGTGAAGAGCATCTGGAAGCAGTACACTGGAGAAATCACTGAAAATGATGCCATGAGCACAGACTACAGAATGCTGAGCACTTCCCTTGAGGTTCTTCTCATGTTTCTGGGCTTTGTCCATTATTTAAGCACTGGGAAATCTACTTAGTGGCAAAACATCTGATCCTTACCCATTACCAAACTACAGTAGAAGAGACATTGAGTTCAGAGGGACAAAGACCATTTACATTGGTGGTGTAAAGCCGCAGTAAACTGGAGGTCCCCTAATGTTGAAAACAAATGCATTCCCTGCCCCCAAAACAAACACGGGATATGGTCTGGTCTATTCGCTCCACTTCTAAAACTTGCCCCGACCAAAAAGGGGTATGAAAGCCAAGCGAGCCCTGGCAACTCAACAAGACGTGAAAGCATCAGCTAACCTGGCCCCCAGCCCTGAGATGGGAGAGGGGCTGGGTCCGTCCTGCGCGTGCGGGGAAGGGCTGCAGCCGGAGCAGCAGCCTCGTGCCACAGCAAGGACACCGGTTGCTCCTGGGGGACAAACATTGCCCCCACCTGAGCCACCCCCACGGGCTGTTTCACCTCTGTGTGTCTCCTTTTGACGTCTCCCTCCCTCTTAGCAGTTCCCTGGGCTCTGGCAGACTCCCACATCGCTGTTTTGTGCACTGCACATCTACGTGATTAACGAAAGGATGCTTGCCTCCCTAATGGACTCATAATCTAAATACATTTAGCCCAGTGTTTGTGTTAGGCTTTATTTGGACTAGATGGGCATGTCTCAAGCCTCAGTAATCAAACAAGCAGGTCTCTGTGGGCAGCTCTCCCCATCTACACTGAGCCCCACTGGAACCAGTATGCCATCAGCGGGGAGGAGCTGCCCCCGCGATCGTAACCCCAAATTGCAGGGATGCCCGCAGGCTTTAAAAAGAAATTATTCCTTTCATAGAGACTGCTTTTATTTCAGCAGAAGGTTCTCTCTTTTCTGGTGTTTCCATGGGAAAGAGGACATGCCAGCTAACCGGCTTTTATTGTACCTTTCATTACTTCATAGAAATGGACTTATATTTTTTGCCTCTCTTTGCCTTGGTAAATGTAATTATTATTGTTTGTATTGCAGCAGCATTCACTGCCCAAGCAGGGTCAGGGATGCATTTGCTGTACTCCATGCAAACTGTTAAAAAGCCTGACTCAGACACTGAGATTTTGAGATTCATGGTTTTAGTTTTCAGATTACATCTAAATATTAGGGTCTAAGAAAAGACTGAGTGTAACGATCAGTACAACATAAATACCCACACTGAGACAAGATCCCCTTCATTCCTCCAAGGCACCTTGTGCCATTCAGTAGCAGAAATAGAAGACACATTAGGATATCATGGGGGCTGATCCAGTTTTCACAGGTTGGGGTTGGTTTTTTTTCATAGAATCATAGTCATAGAATCATTGAGGTTGAAAGAGACCTCCAGGATCATCAAGTCCAACCACCAACCCAACACCCCAGGCCTCCTAAACCATGTCCCCAAGTGCCACGTCTACACGTCTTTTGAACACACCCAGGGACGGTGACTCCCCCACCTCTCTGGGCAGCCTGTGCCAGGGCCTGACCGCTCTGTCAGGGAAGAAATTTCTCCTAATATCGAACCTAAACCTCCCCTGACGCAGCTTGAGGCCATTCCCTCTTGTCCTATCGCCTGTTACTTGGGAGAAGAGACCGACCCCCCTCACCACAGCCTCCTCTCAGGCAGCTGCAGAGAGCGATGAGGGCTCCCCTCAGCCTCCTCTTCTCCAGGCTGAGCCCCCCCAGCTCCCTCATGTAGAGTTACATGGAAGTTTAGAGCAGTTTTCATCAGAATTATGCAAAATTTGGTTCTCCGTAGCTTTTCTCTACATTTACAGACTGAAATTGCATGTCACATGTTAAAAATCATTAACGTTCCTCTGGTTACCGGGGTACCACAGCTCACTACCTGGCCACCACGCCACTGCTGCTTTGTAGTGCCACCCCTTTTCCCGAGACATTCATAATCCGGACCTATATAGACGTTTCCATTAATTTCTTCTGAAAGTTTTAGAGGCGCTACTGGGTTGGGACACTGGGTCATGACAGAAATGCTGTCAAAGTGCTTGTGGTCAGTGAGACGGGGCCGCAGCTTATGGGAGAACCCTGTCGGTTTAAGCAGCTTCCCATTTTTGTGGGCTGTTCTACCAGAGTTAAGGTAAATCACGCTCCTTGTCTTTGATGCACGTAGTGCTTTTGCACTGAGCACATCGTGTCTATAACACTCACAGCATTAGCAAACATCAGAGAATTCAAAGTTGTTCAAACTGCCTTTCAGAAACCAGGAATTTAAACACAATAGAATCCAAGGCACAAATTCCTCCTCAAGATACTTTTGATTTTGTCTGTTTGTGAGTACTTTGGCTCATATTATTCTCCATTTTTATTGAGTCATGGGTGTTTAGTCCGTATAACTACTGGGTGAAGACAAAGTAGATTTTAACTGCAGATTTCCTGGTGAATTGAGCCAAGTTATCGCTCCCCGTTTAACAGGAGACAGAAGTATCGGCAAGAAAGCATGACTGGGAATAATTAACTATGCAATCCCATCCTGCATGTTCTGGCACTAACAGAACTCAGATCAAAATGGATATTAATAAACACATGGGAGTCTGGTGAACATCTCCATCCAAAGCCAGGACAGCTTTGAGTCAAAACCTGCAGAACTTCTTTGGAAAGAATGTCCAATGATATTAAAAAAATGCAGGATACAAATTATATTAAAAAATGCAGGACACAAATGATATTAAAAAAATGCAGGATACATCTCCTACTACTTTCACAATAGGAATTATTTAAAAAACACTCTGTACTTTTAACCCAGAGTAAACGTACCTGTGACCGATGAGCCCCGTTCTCTCGCCGCTTGGCGAACGAGTCGAATGAAGAGGGACTTCATTAATGCCCAGGGTGTGACGGGGCGGCGCAGCGAGCTGAAGCGCGGCGCAAAGCTACGCCTAAACCAGATGCCTCTGAATCAGTGGCGGTAGAGCACAGCTTTGCTGATCGATAAGCTAGCGCTGTTTTGAAGTCTGCTTGCAGACGTTTACTGCCATATAAACAACTGTAAAGTCATTTGAGCGCATTCTGGGTTTTATGTTATTAGGCTGGATTAGCACTATTTCACTCACTGATGATAGTTGCTAAGCTTAACCTTTGAAAGCATACACCAGATGCTGCCTTCTGTTCTTGAAATACATTTATAATAAAAGTCAAAACATCTTCTGCCCCTGGATATAAGCAAAAAACTGCATTTGCTTTTCTGCGAATTGTTGGAGCTGCGTCATTTTTAAATAGATCTCTCCCTTGAAGTCTCTTTTCCACTTCCATCAGCTCTCCACAATAAAACCGTACTCGTTCTATACTCAAAGCCTTCAGACATTTCCGTGACAACAAACAATGATACAAACAAGAATTAAAACTTTATTGGATGAGAAGAAAATGGGAAGAATGGAGCATAGGAGGGAGATTTCAAAACTCCATAAATACAGACTCTCTTCTACCTTACCTCCAGTGCTCAACACAGCTTTAAAGCTACTGCAGAGAAGCACCGGTATTTTAAGAGCTCCATGAAAGATAAATGTCCATTATAATGCGCTTTTTTAAAATTATTTTTTGAATATCTGTGTTGTTCATCCATCCAGTTAGCGGGTAAAACTGAGAATAAAAGGTCCTTAACTTTCTGCAGCCCACAGCCATCTTCCCTCCCAGCTCCGGCATCGTCTAGCACCACTATCTTCACCACTGTCCTTCGACATACGCAAAGCAGAGGCAGGAATGCACCATCGTGCAAAGTTTGCGGGATGTCGATTCTTTATATCCCATCCAAATCCGGCCTGCGATTGCCAAAGGAATCAGAAAGAATCACAAAACGGGAACGGCTTTTCTTCTCTCTCGGCTGGCATTTTTTTCTGGCCGTGACCCCATGAAGGAAGAGCAGCCAGAGAAGCCCTCAGCTCACGGTACGCTTTAAACAAGAAGGGGATGGACGTTGCTGGATTCGGAGCCCAACTGCCATTTCTGATCCAAGTGCCTCATCACTCAACACATCAAACTCCCAATTAATTAAGTGTTAATTCTTCGCATTACAAGCTCAAGCTGTCCCGGGTACATAAATCTGGTGCTACCTCGCTTTTGGCTACTTGATTTTGCTACACACACCTCAGTTCCAGTATTATTTTAATAAGGAATAC
>VZTV01014410.1:0-12340 GCA_013400875.1 Anhinga rufa
CCCATTCATTGGTTAGTATGTTCAGCTGTATCCACTGGTCATATTTCTGAAATAACCAAGATGAAGTTGCTTTTATTTAGACCAATATTTTACAAATGTCGGGTCAGTATAAGTTTTATGTACAATCTTATAAAACAAAACAACGCTGCCACTTTTTAGGCAAAATTTTCAACATCTTTGAAAATCCCACATGCCGTCTCTTGGAAGCGGTGAACGATAAGTTAACACAAGTCATCTATGTATCCAGCTGATTAATAGTGCCATGAGCTTTCAAGAAACTAAGCTGCTCACAAGTCCCCGGTACAGAGACATGCCCATTGTCTAAGTCCTGGAATGACTCCTGCTCACCCCAAATCTGTGAGTGTCTTTCACTAAGAAGATCAGAAAATAGGGACTTTATATGAGTGATATTTCCAGCAATTGAAATCATTCGATTTGAATTTTGAGAGCTTAAAAACAGCACATCATTTCCACAGAAATGGATTAGCTGGGACATACCTATCAAATGCCAGACAGATCTGTATGCTAGCAGATAAAACAAAGTCATTTCTGCACTTCATTGACTTGCTCTGGCTTGGCTCCTTCTCTTCTGGATAACTGGCAAAACGTATTTTCAAGGGATTCACCTTCCAGTTATTTTTAAGGCAAGCAAGTAATTTCAGACCCTATATCAAGCTTACAAATAGCTCTCTAGAATGAAGCCTCTGAAGTTTGCTTCTTTTTTTTTGTGCAGAAAACACTATTTTCACTTTAGACAGGATGATTAAATTCTTAATTACCCAACTTGCACGTAAAAATGTCTTTCAGTAGAAGTAAATGTAGTTTTTATAGATAGAGGTTAAAGCCCAGTTTGAAAATATGTCCCCTGGCATCTATTCAGTAACTACCAAGCTGCTAAAAACTTGGAAAAGTGCACATACATACTTAAATAATGTCAGAGACTCCCTCTGCGCATTCAGTGAGGTGCACCACACCTCTGTATTTGCCAGCAAATACAGAACATCTCTACACTGCAGTTGGAACGCAGCAAGGAGTCCACACCCGGCAACTGGGCCTCAGCCCCTGATGAAAATCACGGATCTCTGCTAATGTCAGAGGCATATTTATGTGCACTGTGAAGATAGGACTTAAAATAGCTTTAATTTCACTTAACAATTTTAGCAAGTGTAAATGCAATTGTACTATGTAACGTTCTAATTATATTGTGGCATCTCTCCTAAAAGGAATTTTAAAAAAAGGATTTTCACGTCAGATAGCTCATTGGCACAGTATTTACTGTCAGCGGATGCTTGCTGCAATATGCGGTAGATATCCCTGTAAGACATTCAATTACATTTTAACCACAAACTTTGAATACACTAGAAAAAAAATAACTGGATACACTGCTTTGAGAACTGTAAGAAAGCTGAATATATGGCTAATAATAAAATTTAATGGTTAAAGATGGCCACAACTTCCATATTATTAAGTGTGGTATCATTTCTATAATTCAGTATCTCTTTTAAAGATCTATTTCTCAGTACAGCTAATTTCAAGTGTTCAAAAACTATACAAAGATAACACTGATTTTATCCTGTGCCTGACGGCAACATGGAAAAGAAATCGAGATGAGCAATTTAACTCCTTGCAAAAGAATTGTATACATGCCAAGGTTATAAATAGACTTTAAAAAGCATTCAGACACATGTGAGGGAAAAAAGCCAACCAAGACCAAGTGATACACGGACATAATACCTGGTTCAGGAAGTCCTTAAGGGGCTTCATATTATTAAGATTTAGGAACATAGAGCAGGAAAGCATGATCTTATGTGGTATTACTACAATCATTGTGTTTTTATAGTAAGAGAGACTTAAATGCCAGTATACCCACTCCGGTTTCTACTTCTCTCTGCCATTAACGGCCTACTGGCAAACTAACTACCACATATCACAAGAAATATGCACTGCCACCAAACCTTTTCAGAAGAAAAATAGGACAGGAAAGGTTAAGACTGTAAGAACTCATGGTAGGAAATTATTGTAACGTTTGTATGAGCAGAGACAGGTAAGCTTTCCTGAGAGCTTGTTGTGAAACACCCTGGCTTTCGGAGACACAGACTTCTCCTCTCCCTGCATGTTGCTTCCCCGGGTTGTTGCCACCCACAGCCTCTTCCTTGTTTAGCTACAGACATACCCTACAGAAAGCAGCAGCAGCAGCCCCATCCAAGGAATGGCACAGACATCTTTGCCCTTATCTGATGTCCTGCCCAGCTCTTCACTTGTGCTTTCACAACTCGTATTTTCCTAACAGTGAGGTTTGCTACAACCCGTTACCTTGTTTAAGCGATATATGTGAGTTCTACTGAAATCAATACAATTTTATTCAGGTACTGAGGTCTGCTCATAAAGAGAGCAAGAAACTGCTACAGGATGAGGTCACCAGAGTCCAGTGCTGCCAATATCCTCCTCTCTGAGGCACTCATAGGAGGAATGGCCTTTAGGTAATACCATGTGATAACAAACATTTGAAGACTTAGGTCCTCAAAGACTACAACTAAAAAACAAAACAAAACAAAAACCAAACAACAAAAAAAACCAAACCCCCAAAAGCATAAAAAGAGACCCAGAGACTAGTCCTACATGAAGGACAGAAAAATATATTTAAAAGGGTTTGTTTAAATAGGTTATAAAGGTACATCTAGCAGGTTTACTTCATGGCACTGCATGGACAGGACAGAAGGAGGTAAATCAGATATTTATATGCTGAGTCAGGGATTATTTTTCTTTTCTAATGAAAAAGGAGTACATACAAATGTCTACTGACAAAAGAGGCTGATTAGGGGAACACTGAATCCAAGCAGTAAAAGGAGCAAATACTTCCCAAATGTGTAATACTATAAAAAAAAAAAAAAGACAGAAGGCCTTATGAAAGAAAGCGGAAGTGCACATGAAAGATAGAAAAGAAAGCTAAAAACAACAACGGGACAACTACCCACCATGCATATGAAAGTAATACAAGAGTAATAAGTATAGATAGTGCCTGGAGAGTAGGGTGATATAGTTACATCATGAAATAGATTATTTCTTTTGAGGAAGGGAGGGCAACTTTTTTCTGTTGTCCCTAGAGACTGTAACTAGAAGCTCAGTATCTATTCCAGCATCTTTGCTTGTGGGAGAAAGAAATAAGCTTCCTGCAGAAAATACTGCAGCCCAGGTCTGTGTACACACGTAAGGGTCTTTACTGCCAAGAAATGAGTAAGCAGAGTCAGGACCTTGCTTTCTTCTATTTCGCTTCCCTTCAACTTGCAGAAAGATTAATACAGTAGTGGCAAAAAATGGCTCTAAAAGAGTTGGTAAACATTCATGTAAAACATTGAAGAAAGAGTGAAAGGGACTCAAGTAAGAGGAAAAGTGAGGTGGAATGTTGCATTTTTCTTCAGTGGTCATGAGGGAAATCAGAAATGGAGGAAAAAAGCTTCCTCCAAAAATTCACAGTTAAGCACAAGTGTAATATGAGAGAAAATTACTGCAAAAAAATGAGATGGAAGAGATTATACCAACTAATGATTCACTCCACATTAAAGGGAGAAAGAGATGAAGAGAAAAAAAACCTAGCCCAAATCTCTAGGAAGGGCTCTTACGCTGGAAAATTAGAGAACTTAGAGAAATATGTATTGAGCAATATTAATCAGTAGTTTTTCCAGATGACAGATGATACCTAAGCTGTCTGATAATGAGTACAAAAAAGGCATGTGAAAGGAAAGAAGCATGAACGAAAGGAAAATTTGTTGTGGCTGCAAATCTGAATAGTGATTAAAGACAAAACACAGAAGGCAGAAAAGCACATTTTATGATTATTGACAAATACACGATTTAAAACCATCTTGCCACCTTCTCGGTATCATAACATCCAACAGTAAATTTTAGAAATGGCGGAAATCACAGAAAATTATGTTGGGATAATTCCTGAAAAGATAACATGGACATGAAATCTTCTTTTGTATAAATGATGATGACGCAAAAAGATGATGATGTAAAAACAAAGAAACAACAACCGGTTATTTTAAAGAGCAAATGGTACCAAAACAAAGCTTATATGGTATTGGCAAGTACCCCAAAGTTAACTTGAAAAACCTCATGTTCCTAGAATAAGATGGCACTCTGCCTGCCTTGAATTTCTGCTGAAGAAATCGGGTTTGGTATCCAGCAATGTGGCAACAGTAAAGAATCCCAGAATGCCCTAAGTATGAGAGGCCAAAACAACACAATAAGCGCTGCGTTTTGTAAAGCAAAAGATATAACAGAAGTTCTAAATAAAATAAGAAAAACAAGGCAAAGACAAAACAAGTTTGAGAGACTCTGGATTAAAAAAGAAGATACTGACACAACGGACAACATTCAGTTTTCACTTCACCCATTATATTTTATAAATTTTCTTCAGTCTTGTAGTTTTATTCTGAGAAGTTTTGAGCAAATGCATTGGTAACATGTAGCTTGCAAAAACAAGTCTAAACCCTTAACTATATGAGCTACCAGCCTTTTCCTAAACCACTGGTTAACTCCATCAGGAATTTGTATTTGTGTTTTAAGGCCATAATTATTGATTTCCAAATTAGGAAAAACTAGACATGACACCTGGAGGAGGTGCTTAGAATGGCAGAGTTCCAAAGGACTGTAATTAGGTGAGCTGACAAACCAGTCTATCAGTTACAACGTTCCCAGGACAGAAAATAAAAAAAGGAGTTACTGGGACAATGGTAAATATCAAAGCCATAATGTGCAATAAACTATAGTATCAGCTGTAGAGCTTACTATATAGCTATAGGAATATTTGCCGGTAACGTAGACCAGCAAACTCCATTCTCAGAAATGCTCATGCCACATCACTTCAGTAACTTGAAAAATGAATTAAACATAGCTAGACCTTAACAAAGGATGCAGTTCAAGCTTTTACCACACTGGTTACCTCGTATTTGGCTTTAGCTGTATGTTTCAAAATATTAAAAAGTTTTAATGCACATTTGGGGAGTTATTTTATTGTTTCTTAAATTTGAAAGTAAGATAAATTAAGATTCTAGTTGCTGCAACAAGGTGTAAATGTAAGTATGTTAAGAGTACATATTGCAAGGAAGCACACTTTTTAAATCGTGTGCATATTTTTAATGTTTTTTTAAAGAAAAGAAAGATTATAAAGTAAAAGCAAGAGATAAGAAAGCAAAAGGAACAGATGACAAAATGGATTTGGGACTATGAAGTAAGTTCCCCTGAAGCTCATGGAAATATACTGGGAAACTGCAGATAAACACTTGGCAGCCCACTAGCAGAAATTTTGCCTACTACTGTATTTACTGTATTAACAAGAAAGAGCCACAGAGGAATTCTTGGGTTTCCAACTACCATTTTAGCAGGAGTAAGAATATGTAAGTCATGATTTTACCTTTCATGCTCAACTTAGAAATCCAAGAATTAACTCTACTACACATGCTCACTGTTTTGCAAATCTCTGCCTGACTGGATCAGTGATCCCCTGCAGCACCCTCTACTCCCCTGGGACTGGGTAAGGGCAGGAGTGGGGGAAGGAGATCTAATTAGCCTTTTTATTCCACATCCAGTCAGCATTATTTTTTTTAATTTTACATACGGGTGAAGAGAAAGAAAAGAATAAGTACATATAATGTTAAAAGAATCTCTAATTGTAGCATTTGTATTTTAGTTGGTTTATATTGGCGTGTCAGCATGGTGCATTTCTGTCTTCACCTCAAGATACTCTCAGGGCTTATTCTGTGTTAAGTAACTTAACTGAAATACCTTCAAAGTAGAATTGTCTGTAGAAAGCCATAACTTACCAAATCTCACTGAAGTGAAGGAAAGGGAAAAACATAGACCTCGAGTCATTACTAGACAGTTACTCCTTTTCTCTCTTTTTCTCCGCTCTCCTTTTTCTTTTTTCCTACTAGAAAGCAAGAAACATGCACCTCTGCTATGACCAGCTCGCTTGCTTTCATTATTCAAGCATTGCTCCCAAGGCAGCAGCTCAGTGGCTCTCCAGTGAGCGTTCAACCTCTAGTTAAGCAGCGGTGAGCAACACACTGCTGCTCTGCCATGTTTTCCACTTGGACCCATGGGGAGGCATTCATCACCGCAGAGAGGAATGTGGCTTTTGCTGGAATGGCTCACATTTTGTCTTGGTAATTTCATTTCATTAGCTTTCATTTCCAAAGAGCATACATTTTTTCCCATTGTACAGATGTTCATACTGACATAGGCAATATGTCACTTTAAGTTTAACAGTGCTCCACTGTTTCTGCCACCAAGCTCTCCTATGGGCTAATGAAACCTTCTGAAACCACCTGCATATAAATCCAAACTTATAGCTTTGGTTTTAAAAGCATACAGAGAAGAAGTTTAAGAAAAATATATTTAATAAAATCTGCCTTTCTTGTGCACTCCAAAAATGAGGTAATTAGCCTGAACAGGAGTCACAAACCGACCACACTGTAGGTGCACTAAATCATTAGACTCCCATTTTAAGCCTAAATTTCTAGCACCCACCCAGAAAAACAATGAATAAACTAAACTGTGCTTTCCTTTGAAGAAGGTATTTCTGAGCCCACTTGTAACTTCCCAGTGAGAAGCTCTAGAATTCATTTGTGCTTTTATTCCAGGGCTGACCCATTACTCCTATCTGGTACCAAGATGCAAACATAGGTCTGCAACTTAGAGCTCCCAACCAAGGGAGGGAGAATCTGTGGACTCCCACAGCGAGGGGCTTAACTCACAGCTTACAACACTACAGCTCCGTATAGCACTGTCCTTTGATGCACCAGATGCTCTTTCTCTCCTCAAAATACAACAGCAATTTAGAAGAAAAATACAGACATAGAAGCAGACACATTCAGGCAGTCATATTCACACATTCAAATAAGCCCTGTAGGTATCTGTGCTGGAAACAAACCAAAGAGAGATTTATTCTTCCAGTTTTGCCCATTAGATTTTGATTCCAATATTTTCTTCACCAGAAATGCCAATGCCCCTACTGCCTTCACTCAAGAGTAAATGCAGCAACATCATAAGCTGCAACAGAGCAGCCTCATGTTTATGTGCACTGTGTAAATATATCTGCTGAGATTCCCATGTTTATAAGATTGCATACGTGCAAGTATGTGACCACACACATCCCTCACAAATTTGTCAGACCGGAAGAGGAAAGGGATTATAAAGGCTACTGCTCCACTGCTGCTTCAGCACTGCATCTTGTCAGCAGTTGTGCGCTGCTGAGGAGGACTTCTACAACAGAGCATTCCACCAGCTTCCCACCTCCAACCTCCAAACACCGGTGAGATCACCCTGAAGGCTTGGGTGGGTTCCCTCATAGCTCACATCATCATGTCAGATTATCGCAGATCAGGAAAACAGAGTTAATTTGTAGTATTCAGCTGATTAAACTTTTACTACAAAATGACTAAAATAATCTGTCCACACTTTCTTTTTTGTCAGAAGTACATTACTTTTTAGCAGAATAAGCTACCTAGCTTCCTAATCAAAAGCCTTACTTTTTTTTTCCTCCTTACTGGTTTTTTAAATTTATTTATATAATTATCTCCTGGCCCTTTTCATCTCTGGCACAATGACAAAATAGCAATCCTTTTATATTAAGAGGTTATTTATTGAAGCAAAACACACCTGAATAGCTTAAATCAGATTAGGAGAGGAAACGCAATCTCAGGGCCAAGGCATCTGGTTGAGCGTCTGGAGATGCGCATCATTTTTTGGCTCTGCCGCAGGTGACACATGACAGCGGGCAGCTGCCGCTCCCCGCGAGGCCAGCTCCAGCGCGGCTGCCCAGCACACCCCCAAGGCGCCCCACGCACGGCGCGCACAGATGGCTCCCCCTCCGCTCACGCCGTTCTCTGCACACCTGAGGTGTGCACCGTCGCCTGCGCTGCTCCCCGCCTCGCTAGCCCCGCGCTGGCTGAGGCCGTGGGACAGTCTGACTGGAGAGAACTGCTCAAGGGAAAAAAACTGGGGTTTGATCCCTAAGCCTTTGCCTTTAGCTGACATCAGGGAACGCTGCCGAATTCACCCGTGATCAAATTCCACTCTTGCTACTGGAATCGTACCGCTAATTAATTTGATACATATTTATTTCATATTTTGTATGGTATGCGGCTTTTGGAAACAGGCTGTTTTGGTGCCTGACTGATTTCCTTAGCCGAAATTAGTCGTGCATTGCTGGAGCAATTCCAGATGACCACGGATACCGGCAAAGCCACTAAGTGCAGAGTGTGAGACGCCCAGGGAGTGAGGGCATGCGAGATCATGAGGACCCTCAAAGACAGCTCCTAATTAACTCTCCAGGACTCTTGTCACCCTCACAATAACCTGGATTTCAATAAAATTCCAAGTTATATATTTTCCTTTCAGAGAGCTCTTCTCATGTTACTGGGAGGAGCTCTGGATAGTCAGACTAGCTGGCTCATAAAAAGTAAACTCTAAAAAGTGAACTGAAAAAAGGACTGAAAAAAGTCATGAGTCAGCTCCACCACAACACAACTGCTTTGAAAATGTTGATAAAAGTACCAGATTTCGCATTCTTTTTTATTCAAGTCTGACATTTGAGTCCATATGGACCATCCCTTTACACTGTTCTCTTCAACAATAAAGGTGAGTACCTTTGCAGAAGAAAGCTGACGTGACCTTAGGGCTCCAGAGGCCGGTGTTTTAACCCGGCTCCGGGCAGCGCGGGCTCAGCACGCCTCAGGGGCAGCGGCGCGGCCGGGCTGTGAGGGGCCGCGCACTGCCCACAGCCGGCTCGGACATGGCCCCCTTCCCGCCAAAACCCGCCCGTCAGAGCCCCCCGCCCCGCCCACCACTCCAGCCCCTGCTGGAGATGGAGGCCAGAAGTTTGTGTCATCAGAAGTTTGTATTAATTGGCAAGAAGAAATAACTAGCCAAGCTGAGACTTTTTGCCCCATGACAATACAGAATAAAGGCTACCTTCCCCTCACACAGCTAGCGCTACTGCTTGAAGGCAGGCCCATCTCCGCGCTCGGAGAGAGCACAACCAGCCATGAAGAGAGAGGGTAAGCATGCCATTCTCACATGCACGTTTCCCACACAGGCAACAGCATGTGCTCTACCAAATTAAAGCCTTCTAGGAGGACAAAGCCTCTCAGCACTGACTATATGACATACATAAGCCAGCCCATGGTGCCTCAGTGCAGCAACTAGGAATGCTGCAAGGAGTACTTCAGGAGAGGTATAAAATAAAATGTACCACGGGGAGAGGAGAAATTTAGCTTAGCACAGCAAATTGTCATGGAAACAGGTCTCTTTATGCACGCCTGTGACTTTGTCACAGCCAGAGCACACTGCTGCAACGGACTCCTCCGCCCTCTCCGCCCTCTCCTCCCTCTCCTCCCAAACTGACCTGCAGTCTACAGCCACCACAGAGCAGCTCACTTCTTGGGGCAGGCGGATCGGTAGAGCCGCGCTCACTCATCCATCACCTCCTCCCATGTTGCCAGGGGATCACAGAGAAAACCCGTGTATCACAGTATCAGAAACTAGGCAGCTATTTGAAAAGAAAGCACACTACAAAATATTTGCAAAAGACTTATATTTATGTTTGCATATTTCCTATTTATATTTGTTTATATTTTGTGTATATATGCTTGCATGTTTACATATTTATACGTCTGTTTATAAATGGGTGTGTTTATATGTATATACTCATATATTGTGTATTTATATTTACACATGTAACTATATAGTTACATTTACATATTTAAATATAAACATTAAAAAGAATTCACATTGTAACTAGAGATACACTGGAAAGAACAAAAATTATTTTTGTAACTGAATATGCGTGATATTAGTTGCTTAAGAATTAAAAGACATTGATAACATTATATTAATTTTCATATTTAAAATGTTATTTTCCTTAAGTTCTAGAATTTCTTTCCTGTGCATCCTTTATACATACATGGCACTTCGGGACACGGTTTAGGAGGCATGGTGGTGTGGGGTTGACAGTTGGACTCGTTGGAAAAGACCTCTAAGATCATCCTTAATGATTCTACGATTCTATAACTCCAAGTGAAGTAATGGGAATTATGAAAGCCCTTTTTAAAGAACAGAATGAACCTTTTACCTGTTAAACCTTTAGGTTTATTTGGTGGATTTTAGCCCCTGGTGATACCTGACGATAACAGCTCTCACATCAAAAAGGAGATCTATATTTTACAAAATGCAGGGAAAGAAAGGTTGGCTGCCACATGAGGCAGTAATCTTTCTTATTAAAGGTCAAACTTCACTTGGTGTAAATCAGGTTAGTCCCTTGACTGGGACAGAGTTACTCCAGTTCATAGCAGCTGGAGATTCGGCTACTTGTGTCAAGGTCCACCATTCTACCTTAAGCTCTGCAAAATGTTTTGTGGTATATAAGTGACATTCAGGGCAAAAGACATGACGCAGCATAGTAGCATTGCAATGTATTACACAAAGCATTCCTGAAAACTACTGTGGCTTTTTCCTGTCTACTTACAAGCTACTATCTTCTTATTTGCATGCATGAAGATTGGGACAATTATAGTAAGATAACGCAGGCTTTAACCTATGTTTTAATTCTTACAGCAGAAAAGGATATTTTAATGTGAGGAATATGAGGCCAATTCAATATGCGATTTGCTTGTCATCTATTTAAATTATATTAAAAATATATGTCATGGTCAACAACTATCAGTAGAGATCTTAGAAATGCTGCAGCATGTCCTCAGCTTTTCTCTTCTGAGTGGCACTGTCAAAGTCTTACTGTCTCTNTCACAAAACTGAAAAACTGCAAATATTTTTTCCTTATTACAAAAGCATTGGCCAATATTCTCTAACTGCAAATAAAAAAAAGTAACTTTTTTTTTTTAATTCCAACAGTCAGTCAAAAAGAGATCAGGCTCAATGTTAAATATTAATGACTCATTTTGTTTCCATTACAGGAGAGCTAGAAGGTAGCAGTTCAAGACTGTTTAAGAGCCCTGCATTACTTTAAACACGCTGTGGATGTGCACACGTGTCTGTCACAAGAGATTTTGCTCCAACTTACTGACATTCTCCTTATGTATATCACAAGGCAACAACTAGAATTTTTGGGTCAGATCCAAAAAAAGAATTACTTTACTCTCCCAGACACACATGGTTTCTAATGTTATTTAACATTCATGGCTGCTAGCAATAATTAAACACTCAGTGGATCTGGAAAGGATGTTCCTGGTACTGAAAAAGGAGGAGGACAGGGCATGAAAAAGAGACAGAGAAAGGGATGGGTGACCAGCTCAGGATTGGCTGTCCTCAGTCAGCCTGAAGAACCAGGACTTCTTCGAAAGAGCTCCTCTCAGCTTCCCATCTCAAGCACTATTACTAGAAAGCACATTGCCTGCAGCCTCCACGGCAGCACGCAGCACTGGCCCGCACGCCTCAGCTGCTGATGCATGCCAGCGAGCTCTCCAGGCCCCGCCGAGAGGGGCTGAGCATGCCAGCGGCTGTCTGGCGCTGCGGGCCTGCCAGCAATCCACGGTGGCTGGCATGGGTGCTGTCTTGGAGCGACCCAAGGCAGCTCCAGATCATCCCCGTCCTTGTGCCACCTTACATTCTCTCTCTGTGGTGTAAGGACATTCCTATGCTACATTCTCAAATACGGAGTTGTTTACTGTGAGTTAACTTGTGCTAACTAGTACCTGTAGAAATACTACTGCAGAAAGGACTGCTGTGGGACCCTCGAGGTTTGTGGTTTACCCTCCACCTGGCAGAAACAGACTGTGATCCAGAAACAAAACCAGAGGAGTCCAACCTGTTCCTGAGGAGGAACCAGAACTTCTGAGAAGAATCAAAATGCAGAAGTTACAGGTATGAAGAACACCTGCCCTTCTCCTCCCAGTAGACAGTGGAGTGGTGCGGAGCACGTTTTGTGAGCACGTACTGAGCCAGGAAGAGGCTGACACAGACCACTAGTAAAATGATGGTATTTAACATCCGTATAAGTTCCCTCACTGGAGGCACAACTCACTGGCCTTGAGCAACATTTTGTTTCCTTTCTGCCACAGAGTTTTGGGTGATTGCCTCTTCCTTTGCTGTTATCATAGCAACATCACTTTTAAATCACTATTCAATGAATAAGGCAAGTTACTTCATTAGCAGAATCCAAAGGATGGCAGACTTTCCAAATGTTTGAAAAATCATTACACATAAAAGTTCGCAAACAAGTCTGAATTTTAGAGGCACTAGGAAATCTGGAGTAGAAATTTGGTGTTTTAGATGAAAGATGTCACATAGATATCACAACTGTGTTTTGGGTTGGGTTTTTTTT
>VZTV01014412.1:0-10069 GCA_013400875.1 Anhinga rufa
GCAGAGTTTTCATTTCTTTTAATGATTCTCAAGAAATTATTGAGAAATCAAAATATGTTTCAGAGTTATCTTCAAGGCTTACTGTAGTTCAAATAGTTTCTATAAATCCACAGTGCAAATGCTATTTTTCAAAGCTTTACTGTTCCCCAAATGATTGTAATGGTGTATTGACTGACTTTATTAGGGCCCTGGGAGTTTATAAAAGAAAAAAATAGCTTAGCAAACAAGATCTCTTAAAACATATATATGAAAGTTTTCAAAGTTCGTCTAATCTATGTTTTGGGTATTTATAAACCAGACACTGTCATTAAGGTTAACAGCACTTTTCTATTCCTGGGAATATTGCAGCTATCAGTTGACTGGAGCTTCATCATGCCTTGCTCGATGAGTAATGGAGTCTTTCTTCTTGAGGAAGAAAAACCCACACAGCTCATGGGTCTGGGACTGGTTAGGGCACCATTCCTGCTCCAAAAAATGCCACCAGGAGCAAGTGCACTGCCTTCCAGCACTATCTGGGTATTTTCATGTAACAAATCATCTTCCAGCTCAGGGCCATGAACTTTCCTGCATTCTTCCTATAGCATTGCATCATTTTTATGGTGTTTTGCCTTTTGCCCTTGTGCCTGTTCTTTGCTAGAGAACCTCTGGGATGCTTTATGGCCTGGGGATGTGTCAGTGGATGTTCTTCAGTTTGTCTCTGGGCTAAACGTCTAAAATGCATTTGCCCATGATGTAGGCCACCAGAGTCAGTGGTCCTGTGTATAGTTTGCTGGACCTTGCATCACACATAAATGGCATGTGAAGAAAAGTTGCATGTGCTTTCCTGTCACTACGTGCGATTTCCAGAGTGAAAAATTAAGGCAGCTTTTCAGGACTCTGCAGGGCAGTGAAGGGGAGAGAGCCCAGCGTAACTCTGCCTTGGGCCTCCCATGGGCTGACCAAAGCTCAGGGCTGATGGAAAGGTGAGAGGCACAACCAGCTTCAGCCCGCCGGGGGGGATGAATCTCCAAGATTTGTTTAGGAATTTAGCAAAGGCACATGGACTTCATGTAAGTGATTGCCTCAGTGAAAGGAATTTGCCAGACTTAGAGAAAAACTGCTATCAACCCATCTTTTGTTACAGCCATTCTTTTCATTGATAATGCAGTAAAACTGTTCTTTATGGAAGATAGTGAAATCCTAAAGACAGCCTTGATGGCAGAAGATATTACCCATTAAGGGCAGCAGATTGTTCTTTGCTATTCAGAAAGCTGATTAAATTGAAATGTTCTTTGTATTTCTACTTCTGTCTTTTGATAGAAAACAGAAGGCATCATTGGTGCTAATCTCTTTCAACATGTTTTCATCATACATTATATCAGACCCAGCCATAGAGAGATCAATAGGTATATTGATAGATATATCTCCAGCTCTGTGTGTGCAAGTGTGATTGCTCCTGGTACATTACCTCTGTGCTCAGCAGCGTCACTACGGGACCACCCAGGCAGATGCTCGCTCTGAGTAGCAGCATCCCCATCAGGGTAGCAAAACAACAGCACAGACAGCAGGACAGTGGTGAGTCAGGCCAAATGTACTTGAGTTGCAAAGGTAAATGGATTGGTTTAATTTTGAATGCTTTCAGTGTCGGACCCCACAGAGGGTGAGGAATGAGCTCTGGCACTGGCTGCCCAGAGGGTTTCACTTGTGCAGTGACTGAGACCGGGGAAAGCTCTGGAGCAGGGAGGAGGAGGAAGACAGCAAAAGTGAATGTCAGTGATAAAGGACTTCTCAGACAGGTCCCACAGGGTGAGCTGGAGGAAGAAATGAGCTGAAGGGAGGTTATTCACCGGAGAAGGACTGGAAAAGAAGGGAAGATATGGAGTTAAGAGTGGAGACCAAGGTTATATTCATCACACATTCCTCAGTCCCACAGGCACTGGCATGGGGGTACAATGCAGCTGTGGCCGAGGGGGTGTGGGACGGCTGCTCCTGGTGGCAATGCTGGTGATGCCAGTCCCTGTGTCCATCAGCCCGTGGGCTGCTGAGTGCCACTGGAGCAACCCTCCCTTCTTCCCTGCAATTGCTAGAGCTTCTGGGATCCTAATGTGTCCATGTAACAGCATTAATACAAGATGAATAGAACTCCATATCCTAGATCTGTTTAACCTAATAAATAGTTTCAGTTAATGGACAGCAAAAGGAATGATGCTCAGTAAATTTGATTTTATGAGCCTTTCACTTATTTGCTGTGCCCATTAGGTCGGAAGTTAGGTAATGGTAAGTATCCATTAGTGTATTAGCTCAATGATGAGGGAGCTGAATTAAAAAAGAAAAAAAATCATGGAAAAAACCCCGAAGCCATATGCATTTATTAAGCGCTCAGTTCGTTAGCAGTGACTCTAACACCACCGAGCTGGAGGGACAGTAGAGTTTGGTCCTCGTGGGGAAGATACGGAGACCCAGGAATCACCTTCTGCTTCACCGCAGCATTTACTCTGCAGCTCTTTTGCTACAGGGAGCCTGGGGGGCTACAAGGCAGATCTGAGGCTGCCCATCCTCCCCCCGGCTAAGGAAAGTCTCTGTGCAGTGGGTCCATCCTCGGCCAAATAAAAAAAGAGGTCATCACCAAGGAAAGGGGCTGCCTTCCCGTGGTGCCGGTGGCTGCTTTTTCTTATCACAAATACATGACCCAGCTCATAACAATCAAAATAACCATCTCATTGATAATCCTTTCTCTTTCTAATTTCCTTTAAAATTTTTTCTCTGCCCAGGCAAATTAGTTTTTACAATCTCTTTTCCCAGTTTCCTAGGTACCCTGGGATTATTTACACACCCCACAAAGAGCTATTTACTGTTCTGGGTAATTCAATGAACATTCACTTGCTTTGAATTAATATGCAGCGTCGTTCCAAGTGCTAGCAATTTACTGATAATTGGAACATTGGCTTACCCTGTAAAAAACATCCAGCCTTACAAGTTAGTTTTCACAAGTCACATTAATGCAGCAAGAGAGCCAAATTTCCTTGCTTACATGCTAGCAAGGAAAAATGTTGATTGTTAGCAATTAGAAGGTAAATATTCTTCCCTATCACTCTCTGCCCATCCTTCCTCCATAGCTGTGAGGGGTGGTTGGAGAGAAGCCCCAGGTGCCCCCTCCATTGCTGAGGCAGGTAGGTGATGTAGTGAAGGGAACTGTTACGGTGGCAGCCTGTGACGTCTCATAGGGAGCAGCTGCAGGGATGTCCCTGGGTGACCAAATGGCAATGGAAAGTGGCAGGGGGACGCAGCCTCCATCCCTGGGACTCCTTCTCCATGGAGGAGTCAATGCTGAGATGCAGGGTGGCCTGAGCACCACATCCAGCTGCAATGAGGGGTGGTCAAACTGCTACCATAATTTTTAAGCAGTTTACCAGTTTATCAGTTGCAGATGCTGGAAAAGAGTTGGGTGGGCAAAGGGGTTTTGCACAAGCATGTGGAGGAGATGGGCAGGAGGAAGCCTTTCCAGCAGCAGGAAGAATTCTGAAAAATAAAAAATACAACCTGCATGCACACTGGCTGTACTCCCCAGAAGCTGTTTGTAAACCAAATAATCATTGCAGAGAGGTTTGCTTCTGGTTTGTTTACTGCATTCAGTTGAAATGTCTGTAGGACTGATACCTAATGAATTGCATTATACTTCACTCAGCTGGTGATTGATAGTTAAATCTAATAACAGCATCAGTCTCATCAGCAGACACGTTTCAATTTCAATTTGTTGAATGCACTCTGACCGTGGACAAACAGTGGGTGTCATAGAGACCTATTGCTGAAACTAATAGAAACTGATGTATAGAAAATGAAATCTGTTTTCACTGCCTGTGTTGTCTGCTTGCTTTCCTAATTTGGTTCCATTTACAAGGGTTACTTAACATGCTAACACTTCACCAGGGGTTTCCCTGATAATGAAAATAACTTTGTTAGGGACCTCAAGACAGGGAAAGAAACAATAAGTTGCATTTGTTTGACAAAATTTTGAGTCCCCCGTGGGAGCACTTTAAGTCTGTGCAATCCAGAGAGAGGGATACTGTGCCTTTTGGGAGCCTTTTTCTTCCCTACAGCTTTCCGTCTTGTGTATAACCTCCTGCCCAGCATCATATGGATCCCAGCTGAAAGTTAAGGCGAAGTGTTCTGGGGTCATTTAAAACACCTGGCTGGTTTTTGCTACTGAATTCAGGCAGCCGTTTGGCATCTGGCCTTTGTGCGCTGCTATTTCTGTCTTAGCAGGATGTTTATGTGTGATGGCCATGGCAAGTGTCCCTGTTACCACTATGTTTTCTTGGCGGGTAGTGGATGCACATCACTGCTCATTGTCAGAGGTCATTTTTTTAGGACATTGTTCAACAATCAGGAGAATGTGCTCCCTGCTTCGGTATCCCGCAGCGGTCAACCCTTGCCTTCCCCAGAACTGGCAGTGTGAATGGCAGGGGGAGACCCCCTGGCCATGTCCCCTTTGCGCCCCTTTCTGCCCATACTGTATGTGCTCTGGAAGCCCCCCAGGGCTGTGTCTCCCCCCAGGTGCAGCGTGTCTACAGGGGCTTTTTGCTGCCCTTGGCCAGAGTTGGGTTCCCCTCCCCAGCAAACACCCGCATGGAGCTTGGTGAGTTCTCCAGTACAAAGCTGTGCCCCTTGCATGACCTGCAAAGGGGGGCAGCTCTCCTGCGGGGCAGCAAGGGTCCTCAGAACAGCAGGTCCCTTACTGCAAATTCTGTTTCTCTCAAACTGGTTTTTTCCCTCATCGAATTTACTGTAGAACTGAAAATCTTCATGGTACAAATATTTTGGGTGATCTTCATGCCTTTTTTTTTTTGACCTGTGAAAACGTGTTTACAGCAAAGATTGAGTAAACACCCTGAAACTAAACAACTGTGAATATGGGACTGATAGTGCTAGCATAAAAATTAACATATGCAAAATTAAATACTTATAAAGAATTTTATTTCATTAGGGAATTTGGTGCCTATGAAAGCTGGTGAGCTGACAGCCCAGAGAGCTGAAATCTGGCTATTGCAAGAGGCGAGCATGCATGATGTTGCAAGCATCCTCCAGCTTGCCTGCTGCATGGAACACATTTGACCCTGCTGGTGGAGAGCGACAGAGGATGGTTAATTCTTCTGCAGTTGTACTTCCAGCCATTTCCTTCCCTGCATAAGCAGTAACAGGAGCTTGCAGGAACCAGTCTGCTAGGACCCAGCCTGGGACAATCATTCAACTTCACTTCACATAGGTCTCTGGGTGGAAATAGCTTCCAGTCACTAGCACCAACCTGGGGACAATATAAACCCACGATCTAGAGGAGAAATCATTCATAGCCAATTAGCAGTCTCTTGAGCTATCAAGTACCCTTCAACCTCCTTTATACCTGCTTGGAGAGGCTGCAGAGCTTAGGGCCCCCAAGAAGAGGTTCCCCCACCCCCACTCCATCCTCCNTACAGCTGCTTATGGCCCCTTTCTGCAGCCACCCCAGGGCCAAGCTGTGCAGAGCCAATGCCCCAGGGTAGCAGTGCTGGTGGTGATACCAGCTCTCCTGCATGTGTGGTAACTGCCCTCCTAGGTAGCATCTCCACTGACATCCACAACAGAGGGGCGCTACGGTCTTAGCTTCAGCAGTGGGAAATCGGCATGGGCTTGCAGAAAGTCAACACAGAGCTAAAATTAAGAGCGATGTCTTCCTCGCACCCAGTGCAGTCCTTATTCCCTGAGACCATGCATTCTTAAAGGGTGATTAATATGATGTTTGGAAGAGGACATTAAGTGAGACATCCTATTTACAAAAAGCTTCCTAGTGGAGTATTCAAGAGAACAGGGATCCAGACACAGCGTAGTGTGTGTTGTTGGTAATGTAAAGGGACACTGTTATTTGTATTGCATCGCTGAACTCCATTAAGCCTTTTATCCACCTTGTTCTCAGGACAAATGCTGTTTCATGTGAAGCCATCTACCAATCACAACTCATCAGCAGATCGCTATTTCATTTTTTATGCCTGAAAGGAAACAGGCTGCTGCTGAATCCTAACGATACACTGCTTACTGTGCCACTGACTCAGCATGGACCGGCTTCTTGGCGAGCGGCTCCTGGCAGCACCCCCGGTTTGCACCAGCAGCAAGGCAATTCCTCAGTGGCAACACCAGCCTCTGCCAGCAGAAGCCCATCTGGGCTGGCGAGGACAGGTACACCCAGAGACGGGTCCATTTGCAGGAGTTTATCCTCGTTATGCCAAGGCCTCTTTCTGCTGCTGGTTCTTGCTGGAGCTTCCCCAGCACGCCCCCTTGCCCGCTCATCGTTAGAGCTGGTCGCGGGTGAGGAGCTCCCTGTCAGTGCCTGTATGGATGCTGGCCTCTCCCAGAGCCCCGGCTGCCCCGCCGCTTGCCATCATGCAGGTTCTGGCTGTGGAGCCATCGCTGGCGGCAGGTCTGGGGGCCGGCTCGCACGCGTCTCCCCTCAGCTCTCAGATCCTTTGGCAAAGCTCTGAGAGCAGCCTGCTTCCCTCTGTCTCTGCATTAAGATTAATGTTTAAACAGCACTTGTCCTATAAATCTCTCTCAGAAGCTTTCCTCAGAACAAATAGTTAGCAGGAGAACAAGGCATCTATTTGAAAATGACAGGGTTTCCAATCTATTTATTAAGCAGGTAACTGCTCGCTCTTGAAATGTCAGATAGACTCTTCATCTTCCGCTGGATGCAGTTATGAGTGCATTATGGCAGAATATGTTGCTGCCTATATTTATTTACAAGGAGAAAGAGTCATTGAGATTAATTGCACAATTGAATATGCAATATGGTAACCAGTTATTTGGAAATGATTGTTTGTATTTAATTATGAAATACAGGATAAGTTTAACAGTCATAAATTTTTCATTGGATTGTAAATGCAAATGCAAGCATTGAAATATATCAGGAAAATACATAAATCAGAGTCTTCCTTTACAGTAGCCTCCTATAATGTAAGGCTCTTGATCCTTGGGAGCTTGCAGACCCAGCATGCTGTTAGCAGTGTGCTTCCCCCCTTTAGAGAAAGGCACATGAAAAGCTGTCAGTAAAAGTGGATTAGAAACCAGAAGTTACTTGTTTCTGCTTGTTTTGTTCTCTGTAAAAAAAGTTCTTAATGCAGAGCAGTGGTTTTAATGAGCAACAAGGGATTAACTCCCTCTTGCACTTGGGGCGCAGTCAGGGAAGAGAAAGGACCATGGTCTTCACCTTGGTTTGCAGCAAAATAGGACAACTTTTTGTTCTTATGAAAGTGACTTGTCAATCAGTTTAGCTGGTCTTTCCAGCAATTGTTTTTTATCAGATGGTTTTTCCTACCTTTTCTTTCTTTCTATTGTTCATCTCCTGTTTCTTCTCCTTTCTTCATCCCTCCTTCCCCCAGCACATGCACACGGATACATGTTGTTCCTCTTGGCAATAGAAGAAAATGAAGAATAGATATGTAGGGGGAAGAAAAGGTTAATAGCAAGAAAAGATGTGCCAGAAAAATAAATTTTAAAAAAGAGGGTGGTAATAAAGAGGAAATTTAATTTAAATGGAAAATTTCCATGGGAAAAGTGCTGTTGTCAGGGGGAGGCAGAGGTAGAACATTGGTTTTGTCTAGTTTATTCATTTGAGGGAAACTATTTCCCAGCTGTTTAAAAACGAGCATGATAATGAAAGATGAGTATTCTTTTGTCTCCGTATTTCTGAAGCTAATCTCTCATGGGACATAATATTTCACTTAGTGAATTTCATAATGTTTAATTTTGTATTAAGCAAAGAACAAACTGTTTCCATGTTGTACAATCACACACTCAGGCTTCCTGCATGCTTAAAGGCAAGCGCTCATTTTTTGAGCAACCACCTATGCCACGGAGTGACAACATTTTCTTCTCACCATCTGCAAAGCTGGAAAGAATTTTCCATTTCTGATGAAAATTTTAATTGCAAAATGTCTTTTTGACCAAAAAGACACAGAACAGATTTTTGAACAAAAAAGAAGGATGTTCTTTTCAACCGGTCCTCTTGGAAGGTCTTCTGCTGGTGTAGGTTTATTTCATATATTGCAAAAATATATATGGCGGGAAAAAAAAGAAATGTGGCACAAGCCAGTTCAGCTCCCTGCGAATACAAGTCTTAGAAAGCGAGGTTTGCTGCCAGTCAGCAAAAGACAGTCTTTGTAACAGGATCCAAACTGTTTACTCACATGGTTTCGACAACAGACGTTCTATTAGATTTGTATTACTGGCTCCATTTCAGCAAAAGCGTTTGGAGTTGGGTTTAATTAGAAGTTGATAACTGCTGTTGAAAGGCAGCCTGGTTTAAAAGGCTTTCGGCAATCTTGGGAAATGTTGTACATTGTTCTGGTTTTTCCCTTTGATAATTAACTAGCCTGAGTCATATAATTTTATATATAATTATTCTTATTTGCCACATTTGCTAGAAGACTTAAGACGCACTGGCTGTAAAGTGCTTTTCCTGCTGCATCAGGGACAGCCACCTGCAAACCCCTGCTCTGCGGCCCTGTGCTGAGATCTTTGCGCAGGGGACCTCCCAGGGCTCTGCTCCTCATCCTTTGCCAAGCAGAAGCTCACTAACGTTTAAGAGGAAATATCCGGGACTGCCGTGTCTCTTTTTGTCTTTCTTGTCTATCTTGTATCTTGGACTACTTCTTTTCAAGTGTGATTTCTGTGCAGTAGACGTCTGTTTGGTATAGAAAACTATTTCCAACCAAAGTGAGATAACCTTGTCAATAATTGGTGGTGATACTGTTTTTTTCAGATGAGTCATGTCTTGCAGGAAGTCAAGCAGCTTTATGTACATTGATTTTCCATTTACATAATAGGTGTGGTATAGCACACTGACTGACTGACTTTGTTTTAAAATATACTTCTGTTGAGTTACAAGAGCTGTCAGCTGGACTGCAGACTTCAAGGACCGATGCCCAGGTCAGCAGTATCCTTCTGTGGGATTTCCAGATGATGACCTATTATAGGATGTTCTACAGGAAAGAAACCTGCTTGGATTCAACACAGGGTCAAAGATTGCCAACAAGCACGCCATAGCACAGCGGTAAGCCAGCCTCTCCTGCTGATGTATCGGCTGTATTACAAAGTGGGTTTTCAAGGTGAGACATGAATCCAGCAGGTCTCATGGCAGTGTTTCAAGGGCATGTGAATGGGGTACAGAGGTCAGCATCATGCAGGACTTAAAATAGGATGTGCAAAAAGGGCTGACCTCAAGCTGAAGGCCACATTTAAGTGCTGCTGACCTTGTCATCAAACCTTAAGATGAAATATCTCCCCAGATGAGTTCTGTTTATGATCTTTTCAGACTATTTTAATAGCAATATCATAGCAAGTTGCGGCTGTGATTTACAGCTGTGATGGCAGAGGGTATCCTCCAGTAATCTGGCAGAACAGTTGCTCTCTGCACGGGAGAGCTGAGGGACCGCAGCGCTGGGGACCTTCCCCTGCAGCCGTTTTATTGCCACTTTGGTTCTGGTGCCTGAACTGTGAACAATAAAGGACTTGCTTAACCTTCAGACATGGAGTCACCCAGACATATTGCACTGAAGGGATGGGGGGGGGCGGGGGGGCAGGGAGGAGAAAGCAGATAAATTGCACATGGATGTTTATATTTCTGCATATTGTGGCTCCATTTAGCTGTCAAATGCCCCATTATTTTCTCAAAGACGTATGCATTCATTCCTTTATTCTTTGATAAATAAGATGTAAGAGGGAATCTATGGCCATTGGGATGCAATGAATCAGTTTTGGAGAAAGCTATTTTGCTAAAGAAGAAATCATACGTGGGAAGAAGCGATGTGGGGATGGGAGTGTTAAGCCAGAGGTGCAACTGTCTGAAAGGCTTTCCTAGACTTTACCTTTAGACTATTCCGTGTTGTTTTTCACTTTTCGGCCCTCTCCCAGTGTCCTGGTTGAAGGACACCTTTGAAATGAGGGATGAGTCATAATGAGAAAAGAGACACAAATTAATCAAAGATGACACTAGAGATGATGTGAAACATAATTTCTCTGGCATAGTGTTCAGATGTAAGGGTGTATATATATGTGTGTGTGC